>VXAC01003892.1:1089168-1137660 GCA_013399225.1 Rhipidura dahli
TTTTTTTTTTGAGTATAACACTAGCTAGAAAATTAATATCTTCATGGCCTTAAGCTAAGGCCATAAGGGCATTTGGACTTGGGAATTTAATTTTCTTGTGACATTCTACATACAGAAGTCCGTGTGTCTTAATCTTTGAGGAAATCATGGAAAAAATACAGTGCTTTGAAAACTTGACAAGGTCTGTAGGCCTTTTGCTAGTCTGATTGGTTTGTGAAAGAGATCTTCAGTTTGTGATTTGAGAGCCTGACTGCCTTTAGGGATGAATAAAGGTGCCAAGAGGCCCTTAAAACTGATGGTGGAATGTGTGGCCAAGAAGTACAAATGAAAAAATGCGCAGTGCTTTAGCAAAGAATGATTAACTCTTAAACCAGGTATAAGGACTGGTAGATTTTGAGTGTCTTGACATCTTTGATTCAAAATGAGGTGCATTTATGGACATTTGATCCCTGCTAAATTGTTGAGTTCTTTGAACTGTCAATGACTTGAGCTGTACAGTAGCTGTAGGTTGGCTGTTTATGACAAGGAACAAATTAAAGAGCAGTAACTGGAGAGGTAGCATGAAGAAGCATTGCTTGACTGACTGATGTATTTTTGTGCCTCAACAGCTGAGCAGTGCATGTTTTATTCTTTGTGTGTTTATCCTGTCTTAAAATTTTCCTCTGCTTGAACTCATCTTTGTCATGTTTATCACTTACTGTTCTTCTATGTCATGTTATTGTTTTTCAGCATTTTATGTTATTGTCAGGGTAAACTTATTAAGAAACTAGGCAGTTAAATGGATTTCCTTTCTATTCTCCATCTCTTCTTGCTATTTGCTGGATGCCTTTCATTTCTTATTTTGATGTGTTTATCAGACTTTTGGCTTCAGGTAGCAGGTCAACTTCAACAAAGTTGCAAGACAGCAAAAAAATGTCAGCTTAGTTCTTGTAGATGGTAAATCTTTCACTTTTTTGGCTTGTATAGGTGTTCTTTTATAGCTCTTTATTTTCTAGGAAGAATTTGTTGACAAAGTAATTGGAAACCTAAAAGATTAGAAATCATTTCAGTAAACCCATTCTACTTGATCCAACAGAAAATTTGTTATAACAACTGCTATGCTGATCTTGGTATAATATAGTGACAGTGAAAACCTGAAGCTGCAAATCCTTTGAGGATTTACTGATTTTCTTTGACTTTAATAATACATCAGGATTGTTTAAAAGGAATAGTCTGAGGAAGATGCCTTTATGGGGACAAGACAATATAGGAAAATGTCTTGAGTACTGGGTGTGGTTTCAGATACCACAATATAAATCACAATATAAGAAAAATATAAAACTAATAGAGGGTGTCAAAAGGAGGACTGTGAAGATGAAGGATCTGGAGGAGAAGCTTTATGAGATGTGGGTGAAGTCACTTGGTCTGGAGAAGAAGAGACTGAGGGGAGAACTCATTGCAGTCTGCAACATCCTTGTGAGGGGTAGAGGAGGGGTAGACCCTGATCTCTTCTCTCTGGTGACCAGTGACAGGACCCGAGGGAATGGCCTGAAGCTGTGTCAGGGGAGGTTTTGGTTGGATATGGAGAAATGCAATCCCAGAGGGTGGTTGAGCACTGGAACAGGCTCCCCAGGGAAGTGGTCACAGCACTGAGCCTGACACAGCTCAAGAAGCATTTGGCCAATGCTTTCAGCCACATAGTGGGATTCTTGAGCTGGTCTTGTTCAGGGCCAGGAGTTGGACTTCAGTTCTTGTGAGTCCTTCCAGCTCAGGATAGTCTGTGATTCTGTAAATTGAAATTGCTTCTCCTCTCACTGCTGCTGCATTTGTTGAATGCTTGGAGAGTAAATGTGTCTGTAGCCTTTTACTGCCTCAGATTACTCAGTAGCAGTACTCTGGGAAGCAGATGTATTTGAAAGCAAAATGTTTTAGTTGTTTTCAGCCAATATGACCTACTGCTTTGGGATAAAATGATGATTTTTCAGATGTAGAAATGGAAGGACTGCTTTCATGTGTGCTTTCCTGGTTGCTGGTAGTGGACAAAGGTTTTTATTACTGGTTCATTTTGATCCATGTCCTAATTAACTAGATGTGGTCAAGTACCAATCCTGATGTGTCTCTTGTCAGCAGCCCAGTTTCTGCTCCCTGCAATCACATCCACAGTATCTGAGGGTTAAGGAGATGTTTGTTGCCTTACTTCTGCTACCAGGCAGAAATGCTGTGGTGCCCTGTATGCAGACTTCAGTGATACAGCTCCATGGGGTAAAAAAAATCACCCTTTTCTACCCACCTCCAGACTAATGCTAAATGATAAATTCCAGTTTTGTGAAAGGCATTGTGGTTCATCATGTCTGTTTGGTTATTTGATTTTTTTATTGTGCTTAACTGTCCCCTATCTCCCTTTCTGAGCTTGAAGGAAAGCAGATTTTTCTCAGCTAGAGAAACACAGTTTGGGTGTGATGTTCTTGATCCATTCATAGAGTCATGGAAGTTCAGAAAACATTTTTGCACTTCACTAGGTATCCCACTGCTTCATGACCACTTCCAGTCTGTTGTTTTAGGCTGAAGAAGTCCTAATTTTGAGGAATCAAAAGATCAGTTTTCTACCTTACTTAAAAGGGTTCCCCAAAATCCTTGGGGTAGTTGGAGGTGTTTCTCAAAGCAAAACAGTTTGTCCTTAATGATGGATTCAGTTTCTCTGTGTAAAGCCTGGTGTGTCTGGAGGAGCTAAGCTGCTTCACAGCAGATAGGCTGCAGTGATACCTTTAGCCCTAGGTAACACTTACTCCTTATCTGGAGTTATCCCAGTAATATCCTAGGCCAGATAGTCTGCAAGGTGAAATGCAGCACCTTAGTACTACGTCTTAAGGAGTTGTGGTCCAATTTGTCTTGTGTTACTCAAATGGGTCTTAAAGATTCTTTTCACTTACCATATACCCTTGACCTTTTTATTACACCATGCATCCATGGTCTGGAAAAATGATTAGGTTTTTATTAGCCTACTGTATAAAAGCATAAACAAAAGATTTATCATGTTTTTGAGGCTTACTGTATCTGTTTTTTAGACCTTTTTGTTTCTGCAGGCACCTGAGTTCCCAGAAGCCTATTGATATCATGTGAAACGAATGCTGGGAATGATGTAAGTGTAGTCATATAAAGTGCTTGTGAGGGACATATTTTTGGCAGGGGTTAATTTTTGTGTTCCTAGTAGCCAATGTGGGGTTGTGTTTTGGATTTGTGATGAAAATGGTGTTGATAACACAGGGGTGTTTTCATTACTGCTTAGCAGAGCTTACACAGAGACCTTTTCTGCTCCTTATCGCACTGGTGAGGAGGCTGAAGTGGAAACAAGAAGTGGGAGAAGACACAGCTGGGGACAGCTGACTCCAGCTGACCCAAGAGATGTTCCAGACCATATAGCATCATGCCCACCATATAAAGCTGGGGAGAAGGAGGAGAGAGGAAGTTTGGAGCAACAGTGCTTGTTTTCCCAAGTCACCATTATGTGTGATGGAATTCTTCTTTCCTGGGAATGTCTGAACACCTGCCTGGCCTTGGCAACTGGTGAATGAATTCCTTGCTTTGCTTATGTGCATGGATTTTGCTTCACCTACTATTAAACGTTTTTTATCTCAACCCAAGAAGTTTCTTAATTTTACCTTTGTGATTTCTCTCCCCAATCCTCCTGGGGGGGGGGGGAAGGGAGCACCTGTTTGGGGCTCAGCTGCCTGCTGGGGTTGAACCATGACAGACCTCTGAAGACTTCTCCCCGCCTTATATCTTCTGTGAATTTGAGGATCTCGGGCGCTTAAGAATTTTTAATATGGGCACTTTGGAAAGAGCAGAAGTCTTCAACAGCGGGTTTTCTTACAGTAGTCTAATACAGCATCTTACACGTAGTGATGCAGAAAGCCTGATGATGTAGCCTATGCAGGAACGTTTTTGAATGCATCTTTGTCAGGCAACTCAGTTATGTTTAGGACACGAGATATTAGAGAAAGCATTAGGTATGTTTGTTTTTGGGGGGAGCTGTCTCGGGACGGCTTTAGAGCGTTTCGGGAATTACTGTGGGAGCCGTGCCGCAGCGCCGCGCGGTGCCAGGAGGGGGCGACAGCGGCCCGGCCCTGCGGGGCTCCCTCGATCGGGCGCGAGCCCCCCGGGACAGCCGGGATTGGGATCGCATGTGCTCCTCCTGGGAGCGCCGGGATTGGGGTCGGGGTTGTCTGAGCCCCTCCGGGAGAGGCGGAACTGGGCTCCCAGGATCGGGAGCGTGAGCGTCCAGACTGGGGTTCCCGGGATCTCCCCCCGGGAAAGCGGGGATCCGGGAGCGGGTGTCATCCCCGCGGGAGCGTCGGGATTGGGACTCCCGGGATCGGGTGTGAGCCCCCCACGGGAGCCGTGATCGGGGAGGGGGGAGCGGATTTCAGCCCCTCGGGTGAGCGGAATCGGGGCCGCGTGGCCAAACGCGGGTGCTGGATGCCATCGCTGTTCGCCTGTCACAGCAGCTCTCGCAGCCAGGTGTGTTCTGTGTGTTCTGCATCGCCAGGCGCGGGTGTGTCCCTGTCCTGCTGTAACCCCAGCCCGCAGCTCAGCCCCCGCAGCCTCTCGCTCCCTTTCCCGCGAGGGGATGGGGGAGGGAATCGGAAGGCTAAAAACTACAAAACTCTGGGTTAAGATAAAACACTTTGATATACAAGGTAAAAGCTGTGCACACAAGCAAAGGAAAACAAGGAATTCGTTCACCACTTCCCATGAGCAGGCAGATGTTCAGCCGTCTCCAGGAAGGCAGGGTTCCATCACACCTGACTGTTGCTTTCGGGAGACAAACGCCTCTACTTCGAACATCCTCTCCCTCCCTTTTTCCCCCCACTCCCAATGTCCACCTTTTCTGCCTGCCCCACACTTTATATATCGAGGATGACACCATATCATACACGGGGATGGTTTTAAGCTAAAAGAGGAGAAATTTAGATTAGATTTTAGGAAGAAATTCTGTGTGAGTGTGCTGAGGCACTGTTACAGGTTGCCCAGAGAAGCTGTGGAAGCCCCATCCTTGGAGTGTTCAAGATCAGGTTGGATGGGGCTTGGAGCAACCTGGTCTAGGGAAAATGTCCCTGCCCACGGCAGGAGGTATGGAACTGGGTGATCTTTAAGGTCGCTTCCACCCCAAACCCTTCCATGACCTGAAGTAGCTTTGACCTGTGGTGTTTTCTTCATAGATGCTTGAACTAGTCAGACTGCTGTCAGCCCAATTTGATAAATGTTGAATGAAAATTTAAAAGAAACTTGCCCAGATTTTTGAACTTCAGGCTTTTAGAGTATTCCTTTATTATCAGCTGATTAAATGGAAACTACCATAATGTTATTTATAAGTTAGTTATTTATAGATGCACTTGTATAGTTTGCAGACCTGAAATAATAGGCCTTGTTTGGAACTCTGAGTAATAGTTCACATAGTCCAGTATAAGGTTAATTAAAAATGCTGATGTGTATTCCATTATGACATAAGTGGCAAGTAGCTGGCTGTGGGATCAGCTCTATAATGAACACTAGGCAAATTATCTTTTAGATTAATGCCCTGACAGTAGAAAATGGATGTGATTTGCTTTCTTAACTGGTAGATTGTAGTTTCTTTAGACTTCAGTGGTGTGCTGAGCATTGTGCTAACATAATGTATTTTCAGCCTCTGAGTAGGTTGTAGGTCCTGAAGGCACCAATCCTTTATTCCTGTTCATGTGTTCAAAGCGATGACCAAAGCATCCAATGACTGCCTGGGAAAGGCTGCTTGCTCCAATGCCTTGCGTGAGGTTGATGCTGAGTATTTATTTACTTATAAATCTGGGCAATAGCTAAAGTACTCAGCTTGCTGGATAGCCTCCTGCTTGGTCCTTTTTCTGCAGAAAGCAGTTAAATGGATAGGAAATAATTGAATCCAAAGTTTCTTTCCCAGTTGGATAAAGTGTAAAGTAAAACTGTAGGCTTAATTCTTTACAGTCCTTTCAGAATATTTGTTACTATTGCACTGGAGTAGTAGCTGGCTAGAGCTCAACCCTTTAGCTTGTGTTTTAGTGAATTTCTTCAGCAGTAACTATTCATTATTTCTAAGTCTGTGCAAATGATGCTAATCTTGTAGGTATGTCTTGTCAGCATCTGTATGAGGTATTTTTTGGCTCCTCATTTGGAAGGTTTCATTGCTGTTATCAAAGCTGAGATATGAAGTTTTTCTGCAGAGTCATCGGAAAAGAGCTGAGTGTGGGGAATACAGAAAGCAAACATAGGTCCTTTATTCAGGTTTAGTACCTTAAACATGGCTGTGCATACTGTTAGTAATAGATGTCAAGCTGTGCTGTAATAAAACAAATGTTAGCATTATTTTTCTTTCATTTTATTGATGACTAATAAGCTGTTTGAGCTGTATCAATTACAGTCAATCAGCTTTCGGTAATAAGCCTTTTTTCTCTTACAGTATTTCATTATCAAGACAACTATCCTGACACAAGAGAAATTTTTATGTGTACCTAATTGAAATACTAACAGAATAGTGAATGCAGTTTCAAGCTAAGCCACAAAATGAAGAAGCAAGAGCAGATGGCCCCTTCAGAAAAATAGATTAAAGAGAATAGATGCTCCTGGCCAGCTACATAGTTAATCTCATGCTTCTTGTCAAGGGGTACTGCCAATAGATAGTTATTATGCAAACGTAAAGTAAAAGATGTATGAATTTAGTGAAAAAAGCTTTTCTTCATTCCCAGATCTTTCTGATAATTTAGTGTTACGTTTGTATTTTTTAAGTTACAGTTATAGCAAGTATGAATAGTAACTTACTAAATTAGTTCTGTCTTGCTTTAGAAAGGGATCCTGCAAAAAGAGTGGCTTCAGGAATGTTGTTCCATTTATGATTGACCAAGATGCATTGGAGCATTTCTGGTATTTTCTGTCTCTGTGACACATTATGATTGAGTCTTTAAGACCACGTCAGATTTGGTAGGGGAATTTGTGAGTGTGTTTCTCTGTCAGCATGAGGAAGAGCTTACCTTCCCTGTGGTTAACTGTTCTTTTCAGATTTACTAGCACATAGTCAGATTTTTCACTTTAGTGAAGCACCTTTATTTCTTGGGTGTATGCAAAATAACACATTCCAGCCTTTTAGGAGGTTATTCTGTATGGAGCTGGGTGTGTCATTCCTGCACTTGCTCTAAGATCAATGAATTGAGGCAGGGAAGTGAGATTTGAAACTTAGCAACATGTGACCCTTTGTTTAGGGAGACTTCTTCATGAGTGCACAAGTATCCATTGTGACTGTTTGGGTTTCTTGTTTATCCCAAATGCACTTTCCTGCTTTGTTTCCCTCTAGCAGCAAGGAGCAATAGAAAAATCTACCATATTAATTGGTTATTGTTGTCTCAGCTGTCCTTCATCTTTTAGGCACCCAGACTCTAAATTTCTTAAGCAGCTGTATTTTTTAAAATGCATTACCTTTGTCCTCTGCCACATCTAGAAGGTAACTTCATTCTGTAATTTTGGAAAGTGGAGAATCAACATTTTCTTTCCCATATAAAAGCAATTTAAGCATCACTGAATCAAGAAGTAATGGCACCTCAGGTAGTTTGTGTTGGCACTTTTCTTATTGTTTCTTGGCAGACAGAAGTGATGGAGCAGAAACCTGAATATATGGGGCTGTGTAGGCAGGTGGGGACAGGCAGGGCAGGTGTCTGATTAGAAGCAGCTTCTGCAGCTTCCCAGCACTACTGTTATAAATATGATCACTTTAGTTTTTGCTGTCTCACCTTGAATGTAGGTGAACTTCCCTGGCTGTGAATTGTTCCACTGCACTTAAATGTGTCAGCCGCCTTGTGCCTGTGACACTTTGTAGCAGTTGATTTTCTGTGTATAATCTGTAGAAATGTACTGAAATCTGCTATTTAAACTATTGAATGTAGGGATTACTCCCCTAAGAAAGTTCATGACAGACACACGCACTTCCATCACTGGAAAAAAGTTTTGTTTGGTGAAAGTTGGCATTTTGAAATTAGCTGGATTAAAACTAGAACAGTAATATGTCTAAAGTTAATTCATAACATAACTACGTGACATAATGTGGCTGCAGTAAAACTCAGGCATCACATTTTTGATTTCTATAAAAGCATTTGATTTTCAACTGTCTTGAAAACAAATTAGTTACACAAATGAATTTGCAATGCCTTGACTGCTGAGTGGTTGCACAGAACATGTACTTTTCCTGCTTCTTCTTACAGTTTTACCATAACCATGTCTGTTGAAAAGAAACTTGGACGTGTAAAAATACTTCTTACTGAAGAAAGATGCTTTTTGTAAGCAAATTTACTAACCCAAAGTGTAACTTTACTCAGCAGGAACTCCTTAGTTCTGTTAAAGGTAAACATGAAGCTACTTTCTTTATAGAAAGATTTTGAGTTAGAGCTGTTTCTTGTGGCAAGTAAAACCATACCATAAATGCTGCTAAACCTGTAGTACATTTTAGCTTTGTAAGGTGTGTTTCAGTGAAAGTTTACTGGCATAAATTAGTAGTTACTTCACAAGTTTATGCAGGTATAGAACGTGGTCTGTTTTGTTAAATTTGGAAAGATGAGTAATGTTCTATTAGGTGAATGCTAGAAATACTAGCTTAAGAAAAAAACTTTCCTTCAAGAGATGCCATGAAGGTTGGAAGATAACCTTCCTCATGGGAAGGTGTTGCATGGACAGGCACGAGGTCCAACAGAGCAGAGGTCTATTGCAGCTGTAGATGTGGCTGCTTTCCTGCAGGAACTGGTCTGTTGAAAGATGTTTGGTCCTTTCCTTATGATTTGCAGCTGGAATGAGTCCATAAGCTGGGCTTTCAAGTTTTATAACACTTCTAGAGAAGTCTGATCTGGTTCTACAGCACTGTGAGGTGATTCAACTAATTCCATGAGAATAAGTTTAACAGCATCACATTTGGAAAAAAACTGAATGTTGTAGTAATATGCATTAATTCTGTGTAATATGTGTCTCCATACACAGAAAATAATTAGGATTCATGTGCTATTGAACGTATGGAAGGGATTGTAATTAATGTTATCCCTCTGCTAATTAATTTTTCACTTGGATACTAAAAGTTTTTAACATCCAATTTATGTTGAAGCAGATACATAAAATTACCACACAAATTTCTTTAAGCTGCACTTTCCCATAGGACAGTAGACACACAAGCTGCCTTTCTATGTTTTCCCTGCCAAGGTACATTACTGCAGCCAAGGACTGTAATGGGTGCCAAAAAATAAAAGTACTGCCCCCAACAATTTTGTCAAAAGTGGTGCTTTGCCTCTTTTATCTGCTGGCAGTGGGAATGATGGCCTTCTGAAGGAATCATGAAGTGGTTTGTTGGAAGGACCTTAAAGGTCATCTAGTTCTGTAGTTCTGACCCCCCTCTGCTGTGGGCAGGGACACCTTCCACAGGACCAGCTTTCTCAAAGCCCATCCAACCTGGTTTTGAGATTAGAGGATTAGGGTTGTGTTAACCTAATCCAGGATGGTGTGTTAGAATTAGTCCCTTTTCTTTTACATGTGCCATCTAGTATCTATAGGTTTGTTTTCTACATCTGTGAATCAGAATACACAAATTTAGGGTGCTTTGGGTTGTTACCTTCATAAATATTCTGAAAGCATTTTTCAGGTTCATGTTTTTTTTATCTTTTTTACAGATTAATAGACAACCCATCCATTTTATGACCTGTGACATGCACCTGTTTTTGTGGTTTTGTGTTCTTTCTATACAAGATTACCTTTTCACAGCTTAAGTACACATCAACAGTTCATGCTTTAAAAAACAAAGTTTCAGCCTTGGAAGTATCAGGATTCTGAAAAATTTACATCAAAGGATGAGGAAGCTTGTGTTAAAAGCAGCAAGATGAGAAAATTATTAACAGTGGGTTGAAACGGGATTATGAATGAAGGTTATTTCAGCATGCACTGTTTTCAGTGGCTCATCTTTTAGAGCCACTGGGCTCTAAAGTGATTGCATTCACTTTCCTAGTTCACTTGATCAGTACAATGCCACAGAATATACAAATGTTTTTATCAATTCTGTAGTAAGGTTGAGGTTATACTTGTTGGTAAAGATTATGCAGGATCAGTGGGTAGGAGTTTAAATCATAGCAGTGTCAGAAACTCTGAATTTCACTGAATTAAGTATAAGAATTTAGAAACATTGTAGATACTTTGAGTAGCTTCATCTCTGTTCCTTTCCCTAACTCTGTGTGAAATATGGGCAACGACAAGTTTTTATTGGACAGAAAATGCATTTTGGACAATGTGGTGTTCTGGGAAGCAGTGAGAAGAGCTGCCTGCTGTGTGCATTTTCAGCCATGCAGAGTAGGGTAATTGTGGGACAATGGAGAGAGAAAACAGAGGACTACTGTGCCCTCGCTCTGTCCATATCTGTTTCTCTGTATTGTTTTAGCACTCCTGTGATGAATGAATAAGATTAATTTTAGAATGCTTTCAGGTAACAAATCATGGCTTTCTATGCTCCAGTGTTTAATGACAAATAAATCCCTGGCTGGGGGAAGAGTTTTTTAGAACTAGTATTTTTTTAAAAGCACTGAAGATGGAAAAAATCTTTCCTTAAAAAAGTAAGTTCATAACTCCTCAGCAAAACAGCAGAAATGAAGATACTTGCTGAAACCTGCATTAGTGCTGAGAGGAAGGATCACCAAAGTGCTGGCAGTGCTGTTCTGGTGCAGCCCAGGTGCTGGTGGCCTTTGCAAGTGCACCTTCCTGGCACCTTCCTTGTTGGAGTTTCAGTTCCTCCTCCAAAAAGCTGCTTTCTGGCTGTTTGGTTTCCCGGCTGTTCTCTTGCATGGGGTTATTCTTCCACAGGCACAGGACATAGCACTTCCCCTTGAACTGCATGGGACTGATGTCAGCCTATTCCTCCACCTCTTTGAGGTACTTCTGAGTGTCATCACAACCCTCTGGTATTTGAATTGCTCCCAGTTTTCTGTTTTGTGTGAACCTGCTGAAACTGTACTCTGTGCCATCAGCCAGGCCACTGATGAAGATGTTAAACATCAGTGAGCACACCACTGATGTCTGGCCCCTGGCTGGCCTGGTTTGATGCCACTGACAGAACCCTTTGAGCCAGGCAGGTCAGTTTTCAGTCCTCCTCATGGTCCATGTCTCTATCCTGTGCCTTATCAGTCCACATGAGAATGGTGTGGGAGGCTTATCAAAAACCCTTCTTCAGATGGTGTCGACGCATCAGCTCTTGTCTCATCTCATGTTGTTGATGTCTCTGTGGCTCTCTTTAGTACAGTGTGACTTCCCTGCCATAAATTTGTTTAAACTGCTCTCATCTTGTCCTTCCATGCCTGGAAATGGTTTTCAAGAGCTGTTTGCTATATCACCTTCTAGGAGATCATGATGAGTTTTACCACCCCATGGTGCCCTGGGTCCTCCTCCCTGCTCTTGAAGACAGGACTGATATTTGCTTTGCCTCAGTCATCAGTGATGTTTCCTGGTGACCATGACCTTACAAAAAGAGTGGCCTATCGATGACATCAGCCAACTCCCTCAGTATTTGTGGATGTTTCCTGAAACTTCTGCTTTAGTGATGTTTTCAAGTAAATTGTGACTTGCAGAAGGTGTGTTTTATTGGTATTTATCAGTGGGATATGACACATTACTGAATTAAGAATTGCCAGACTGTGAGTCTCTACCCTGGCCTTCTGTCACTGGGATGGAGGGTGCTGGCAAAGCTTTAGTTGCCTAAAAATTATTTTTAGAGAAGTAGAAGATAACACTACTTTGTCTTGCTGATGGCTACATAAATCTTGCATAATGCTAAGTAAACAGCTGTACATGTATTTGTGTAACTATCAATTCTACAAAACACAGCGATGTGTTTTGTTAGCATAGCTATCTTCCAGTATTAAATATGGTTTGTTTGACTCTGCTGGCAGATTTTTAGACTGCTGGGTTTGCCAGTGCCTTGAAGTGTGGTCTTTAACAGTGCTCAAGTTGGTCTGTTTTAAGGGTCAACAACTGGATGCGCTATGGTTACTGCTTCACCTTGGAAATAGTTTAAAATGTAATGTTTGCATATTAGGACCTGTAGGTTGTATCCATTTTTCTGTTGAGGCCTGACTTAGGCTTTTTCTTGTGAAAGTTGTCAAAGGAGCCACAGAAAGTTTGTATGCATAGCACTGTAGCATGCAGTACTATGTACATGATAAGGAAGAAAAATTATAGATCCTTCCTGATGAGTCACCAAAATGTCAAGTGAAATCTTTTATAAGAGCTACCTGGCTGTGTTAATATGCATAAATGAAAAAGGTGGAACAGCTGCTTGTAAAGGACTCTTGATACAGAATATTAACTTCATTGTGCCTGAGTCCTAATGCTTCCAGTAGTGTAAGATGCTCTGTATACTCGATTTTATTTTTAAGAACAAATGAGTTGACGTTTGGTAGTTAGTGGAAGCCCGACCTTGCTAATTTTAAAATATTCATACCTAAAGAAAGCTGTAAGCAATAGGTAAATTATACAGCTGATTTTAGCGTTTTGTTATAAGTTGTCTTCACAATGAGATAAATAATTTTCAGTGAAGTAGGTTGGGTATATGGGACTATGTCTAAGTCTGTGTCTACATCTTGTTTTCTTCCTGAACAAGACTGATTAAACATCTACTAATACCTTATCTGTGATTTTGACAGTTCCTACTGTGGTACTTCCTGCCTTACTGCTAGTATTAATCAGTCTAAACAGATTTTAGTGGAGTCAGTTTTGATGTGAAGGTAATGGGTATTCAATCAGTTTTGAATTGCTTAAATAAAAAAGCCCATTCAAAATATTTGTCATGTTGGTGCCTGAAATGTATTTTCAGATCAGTGCAGACAGTAGTACTTAGACTGTAAAATAGAACTTAAAATGCCTGTGAATGAAATTTAAATAAAGATTGGTTTGAGTCCTTCAACAGGGATATTATTATTAATTTGAGGATTCTGAATGTTGTAGACATCATTCTAGCATGAACTGCTTATTTTATGGTAAATTGAAATTAGATTCATTGTCAGTTGCTTTTACAAAATTAAGGTGGCATGTGAAAGACAAGTTATTTGGAATTCAACTATTGTAATAATGTGCATTAGTTGAAACAAATTACTGTGGTTTTTTATGCACAATTCACTCTCTTAATGCTTTACTTTTTATGCCAGTTCAGAATTAGGACCTATTATGGATGCAAAACTTGTGATTTTTAAAAAGATTTTTCAAAGGATTAACATGTTTGCTGAGGAGGCTAGGTGAAGTTTTCTGAGGTTCTTAAAGGAATGGGTGTGGGTGCAGTAATAGAACAGCAGCATTAAAAATTGAAAATCCTGTTGCATTTTTTATTTGAGTTTTAGACCCATTCATGATGCGTCTAAATGTTGCCATTCCACATGTATTTAGTTTCCTAATTTTAAATATTTTGAGGCTACTTTTGTTTGCTTGATTACTTTAGTTCTCTAATTTGCTTTTTTCCCTAAAGAAGATACACTAATTGATATTTATTTTGGAAATATTTTGGAGGGTTGAAAAGGGGATATTTGTCTAAGCATTTACTCATTTCAGAAAATGTTTAGTTGCTGAACTTAATTGTGTGTTTTTCTGGGGGACTGGGATGCTACATACAGTTGAGAGGGGGGAATTCTGCATTTTTTTTGTGAATGTCTACTCAGAGAAATTGATTTGAAGCAAACTAGACTATGCTGGACATGTTTTAAGATAGTCAAAAGTGGGAAGCTAAGGCTGCCTCTTCTGTTTAGTGCAAAAATTGGGAGGGTTGTCCAGCTTCATGCTGATCAGGAGAACAGGGAGTGAGTAGTAGATCTCTTAGAGGCTGTTGTGAGGAAATCTGTGGGGTTTATTTCAGCAAACCTTTTGAAATGTATTAAAGCCTTAGTGTGGTGATTCTAGTTTGAGTTCATGCTGTGCAGTACTGTTTTCAGCTCAAAAGATGAGAAGTATTGGTTGGAGAGGTGCTGGTGTGGTTTCAAAGAACTTTTAATCATCCCCTAGTAGGACAGGGAATAAAGGAGTCCAGGGTAAAAGATGTATAATCTGAAGAACAATCAAGACCATTTTATTACAACAATAATGAGATTAAGCTCTCATCGGTGTAATCAAAATTAAAATTGTAATAGGGTTGGCCATCCTGTGTCACTGTACTCTGGGTTTACAGAACTCATGGAAGGCCTCTGGGTGTTCGGTCAGCATCTGGCACAGCAGGCTTCCTATGACTTGGCTCCATTGGGAAAATTGTAATTTTTTTTTTAAGAATTGGGAAAGTTGTAATATTTTTAAGAATAGGTATTCTTAAAATATGTCTTGTGAGATAAATTATGGGTTTTGCCACGGTGATGATTTTCAAATAAACAGTATGGAATGCTGATATTGTCAGTTTTTTGTTCATTAAGGAAAAAGTATTTTTTTTAATAAAAGTCTGCTACAGCTGACTTGGAATCCCCCTTTTCCTCTGGGAGCTTGTTGCTTACCAAAGCTTGAATGTGTTCCTTAAACACGGTCTTCATAAAATGTAAACTAATAAATCAAGGTCTGTTTTTTGTACTGCCATCACTTTGATATTTTTTTTTTTTTTTTTCTGATGTGCAGCCAAAAGGAATCATTGTGTCAGAGGAGATGGCCATCCAGGTCTGTTCTGTCTCCAGCAGTGGTCAATAGCAAGGATTTTTCAAGAACTAAAAGGACAGGGGAAGTATGTAAAGAGAGTTAGCCTTCAGTTTGATGTAAGAGCTCTCTGAACTGAGGAGGGTGTGATTTTTCTACGTCAACTGTGAAGTCTTGAGAATTCACTGAGAAATACTACTGCTATTGGGCTATGCTTCAGTATCTGTTGTATAACATGCTTGACTGAGTCAGTCTAAATTTTGGTGTTTGCTTTTCTTAGAAATTCAATGAAATTGCCCAAATAAAGCAAAAAGAAAAACTTTTATTGTATAATGTTAGTAATTTTCAAAACTACTTGATTTAAGAGTGGTTTTAAAGGATAATGTGATTCTTAGAATATTTTCGCTTTCAAAATGAATGTGGAAACTACTTTTAGTGCAATTGCAGTGCCGTTCTATCAATGCCCTGTTCTTGGAAGCCATGATCATGTGGCTATCCTAGAATGGGCCTCGCATTTTTCACCTGTTCTTCCATCCAAAATAGGAAAAAATTAGTATGAAATTATTTGGATATAATGGGGTGTTTGATAAGGCATCTGAATCTAAGGAAATACAGTAGGAAGTTTCTTAAGAATTTGAAAGTAAATTGACCTGGTTTCTGGTTTTCCTGTTCTTGTGTAAAGGAAATATTGCCTTAAGGATAAATGCAGTAATTTCTGTTTACTTGGAGTTTGACATTTGATCTTGTATTTATTATATTGATTTACTACAGACAAATAGGGCATCACTTTTCTCAACATTTAGCCCAAGTATTTATATTGGCTTAGCAGAGGCAGCTGGAATCCTGGATTGTAGTTTTTCCCCAGGAAGATTAATTTTAACTGAAGAATAATGTGGAAACAATTCTACTTCGTCATTACCTGATGTATCTACCACTGCTATTTGGAGAATTAACTGAGGACTAATCATTGCTTAGATATCTGCTATGATTAAATGTAAAGAAAAAAATCCATGCAGTTATTACTACATGCAGTTAAATTCCTGTTGCATTAGCTGCATCTGTGATCTGAGAATGAGATTTTAATCTCTAGCATTGTGGGAAGCTTTAATCACATGTTTATTTACTGTTTGTGATGTAGGAAATGGCATTGCTTCATATAGCTAAGCAGTGCAAAATGTAATCTAAGGATTAAGAAAAGGCAAATCTTCCTATCCATTTGACCTTGAAAATCTGATTGGATTTCCTGTGTGATCTGGCATGATTTTTCCCTAATTATCTAAAGCTTGATTAATGTGAATGATACTGCAAGAGCTGTGCAGATATGGATCAAATTCTAATGCTTAGCTCTATTTCCCAATCACCTTCAATGTCAAGTGCAAAGAAATAAAAAAAGCAAAATCTGAGGTAAAATGTGATTAGTGGACTGGACTTTGTTCATTCAAAACTAGTCTTTTACAATAGCAACGAACAGACAGAAAGTTTTGAATCAGTTTAACTTTAGACCGTAACAGGAAAAAAAATTATGTAATCTTACTTTGTACTGCTGTGGCAGTGGGCAATGGCTGTTTGTTAATAAAGTCATTTGTCTTTAAAACAGATGGGAAAATTGTGATCTATTTTGCTGAGAGCTGATTTGCAGCCTCCTAATGGGTTTCAGTAGCTTCTTCAAGCAAAAAGAAAGTTGTTTGAACAGTAAAAGAATAAAGGGTGTTTCCTTAAAATGGTCAGTAAAGTATGTAGCTCTTTGGGGCAGGAAAACTGATTTTCTGAGTAACTAATGTGTTTCTTTTAATAATTACTTTGGCAACTTGAAGTTCAGTATCTACTAGAGAAAGAAGAGAATGGGTTTTTTTATATTTTTTTATTAGATCAAAGTAGTCCCAGTTTATGAACATATTTAGCATTAATCACGTGGTTGCAACCAAGCCCTTCAAATAGCTATTTCAAATAACTTTTCTAAGCTAAAGTATTTAGGAAATACAATTAGCAGTGTATTGATCTCTTAAGGAATTTATGCAGCTGGTTTGGCTGAAAAATGTTACTGAGGTGGAATTCTGCTTAACTCTTCAAGTACGTTTTGGCTGAGTCTGAGGTGTCTGAATGTTCCTGAAACAACTCATTTCCTGATGTTATATTTCTTGGTAATTTCTTGGAAGTTCCTTAAACCACTATTGATTCATAAACTCGTCATTCTCATTTTCAGGTGGCCAGGGAGATTGCAGTGTATGCCATGCTGTGCATTCGGGGATAACATCATATGATTCAACAAGGGAAAACAAATTTTTAGCTTTACCAGTTCATAAAAACTTGGTGGACTTTGACATTGAAAGTACTTTGATTTTGCAAGTTTAGGTTCTTCAGAAAAGAGTAATTTACTGTAACAGTAATTACAATGACTGAGGACTCCTAAAAGTCTCGTATCAGGCTGGTCTCAGTTGAACTAACTGGGGATCTTGGTGCACTGCTCTGTCACAAAAAAATACAGCACAGTGCATTAGCTGAATTTAATATTAAATAGAGTTTAACTGTACTTTTCTGACTTTGAACAAATTTTAGTCATAACATTTAATCAATACTAAATCAAATCATAACAATTTTTTAAATAACTGTATTTGCTTCAGTCATAAAAAATTGATGTATTTTTATTATCATTTTAATAATCAGCATTTTTTGGTGTAAAATATTGCTAAAGAACAACAGATTTCAGGTCAGTTTCAAGCTTTGAGTGTTTGTACTAACAGTGCCATACCAACAGCAGCCTTAAAAATTAGCGTTGTGTTCTCACTTTTAAAACATAAAAACTTCTAAGTACCTAATCTTGTTTTTCAAGAGAAATCAAAGAGCTTTGTCACTTCTGCCCTTGTTGTATGAGGAATGAGGGGTGTTAGATGTATATCTGTATTTGAATGCTGTGATTGTACCATGCTTTTATATCTGAATGTGGTACTTGGAAACTTTGACTTCTAAAAGATACCAGTCATCTGATTCCTGAGTGGGAACATCACACCCTAAAAATTTTAGTCTTAATTTCGCCTGGAAATGAGTTCCAAATTAAACTGATGTAACTTTACATTCGTTTAATTGCCCGTAATTCCCTAGTCTATAATGTGGCATTTCCACATTTCCATTTTTACCTGGATTTCGACTATTAAGATGTTCTTCACTTGTTGTTAGCTGGTGGGATAATGGTGCTGGAGGCTTTTTTTTGTTACTGAGCATGCTGCAACAAAGGACTTTCTGGAGCAAGGTTTCTTTGATAGGGCTCCTCAAGAATGTTTTTCATTGCTACAATCCATAGGAATCAAAAACTTCCTAGAGACTTGACAAGAAGTTTCGAAAGTATAGCTGGGGAAAGCTTTTCCTTCAAGAAGCCTTCAGATAGTCTGAGGCTTCAAACTAATAGTCTAATTTAGTCTAATTTTCTTAGTTTTCAGCCACTGTTCAGTAACTTGGATAAATTGTGTTTACTTCCTGTTTTGTGTTAGTGAAGTTAAAACTTGCATGGAAGATAAGTTTCAGTTATTAAAAAAGATGTTGGCATCTTCATTTCTGTAGTGGTAAATGGAAATGGGCTCGTATTCATTGAACAAAGACGCTAACAATGAATGGGTTTTTTTCTGTAGTTAGAAATGTGTTGGTTTATACTGTTTTTATTGGACCATATTTCAAACTAGATTGTCTTTGAAAGTGTACTAAAGGGTGGTTTCTCCTATATTTTTGATTGGTTCCTTTGCGTTCAAGTTTTTATTTCTGTCTCCTCTTGGCATAAGATCACATTCCCATTAAAGAAACTGGGAGGTCTCAATAAATGCCCTCAACTTCTACTGGTCAAGTAGGGTGGAAGAGTGTTTCTTGTTGTGAAAAATTAATAAGATAAGTGGAGATGCTTGTGGAGGACAACTGCTAGATTCCCACAGAAGAACTTCTGTGGCACTTCTGAAATGGATTGGATTTTGGTGTGTGCTAACATGTTTAACATTGCAGCCCCCATCATGATGGAACCCATCCAGCAAATACCTCAAGCAGTGCTTCACTTTCTCTCCCTGTATGTTCCTCATGAATCCTCTGTAATGAAATGAAATCTGCAGTTTTTCATTAGTGCACTGGAGAGTCAATATTTGGAGAAATTTATAATCAAGAGTCAATTTGTGTGTGTCTCTAGAATGAATAGAGTCACGCAAGCCAGGATTTGAACTTCTAAATCTTATTCCTAATAATGTCACTGTTGGTATAATACTAATCTCAGATTTTTGGGCATGATCTACGTGCCTCAATTACATTCCTGAAATTCTGAAAGATTAACTTGACATTTGCTCCTGAGTGCACTGTAGAAAGCCACCATTAAAACTGCATACTTTATTTATAGCAGCAAGTATTAAACTATGCTGTGTGTTTTTTAATTTAAACACACTCAAAGGTATCTAGGAATAATATTCACTCATTGAGCCATATAAAAATGTATTCTAAGTGTTAAGTGGGTACAGTGTTTGTAATGCTTATTCAAGGTGCTGATATAAACATCAATATAAAAAAGGCAAAACATGCTTTACCCTATTGGCCTTGTATAACCAGTTACATGTATTAATTACATATGTCATTAATATGACAAACGTATGCCATACAGTATTAGCTCTGAAATTTATTTATACTGAAGATTCTCAGCTTTTAGATTGTTGTATTAATCTCATAAAATAACTTTTTTCTTTAACAGAAATTGAAAAATTCCAAAAAGGGGAAGGAAAGGAAGAAGAAAAGTATATTGATGTAGTCATCAATAAGAATATGAAGTTGGGACAAAAAGTTCTGATTCCAGTAAAACAATTCCCTAAGGTAAGACAAATTTTCATATTTGATAAATTTAAGTTCTTCTAAAAGATATTTCACTGTTACCATAACTGTTTTTTTTTTTTTAATGTAACATTTAAAACTATTACCAGTCACTACTGTTGCTGTTCTGCAATCTGTCCCGTAGGAGCTTTAAGGCAGGAATGAATCTTGTTGGAATAAATGTGCAGGAAAGTGGTGCTGGTCACACAAAATAGTATGTTGAGAGCAAATAACTGGACCATATTTTTTGGGATAGCAGGATCCTCCTCTTCAGATTATCAAAAGGAAAAACAAGTGTTGAATCTGATGCCAGGCTTTGAAACTTTCATATTGTAGCTAGAAGTGCAGTTTAAAATGCACCATTAAGGAACTAATTGTGTAAATTTTCTTCTCAGCCTCTTAAGTTCCAGCCACTGTTATTCTTGAATGAATTACAGCTCTACTGCTCAATTATGCAGTCTGTGCTGGAGGAGTAGAGACTGTTTCATTAATATCTGTGCCCATCATGAATTGTTAACACTTCTTTACTGCTGAGTATTATCCTGCACTAAAATATTGCTGCCTGGAAGCATTTATGCAACATTCAGTAGGCTGTGGAACTTTATTATTTTGGTGCTGCTTAAAATTTTAAGGTTAATGTTATGACAATCAAATTAGCATTTTTAAATTTTGTTTGAAATGGCTTTTTCTTCCTATTAGAAATTTCAAGACATTCTATTCATGGAGGAAAAAATTCACCATTCTTTACTCCTTCGGTTTAGGGAAACCTTTTAAATTTTTTTTTTCTGTGCAGTATCAGTGTTTTTCTCACAGGCCTGTGCTGGGTGACTTGAAGGGATGTCTTTGCTACTGTTCAAAGTTTCATGAAATACTTCTTGAGTGAATGCAAGGCTGCACATCATGTGGGCACCTCTTCGTATCTCTGACTTAAGTCATCTTTATGACTAAGTAGAGCTATATACAAGCCTATGCCAACATAAAGATTGGTAAAATATAGGGACTGCTTACTCCACTGTCAGTGTTTGTAAACAGGATGTTTTTCTTCTAAATGTTGAGATGTAGATATTTGAGCTTGGGGCATGAAAGGCAAAATGGCCATTAAAAAGGGAAACACTGCCTTCTGAACAACACTTCTACTCCTTTATCTACTTTCCTTTAACAACTTTCTTTATAGGTCTAAACACTGAAATTATTTAGGATAGCTAATAGGGAAAAGCCCTTGCCGTATTTTCAAGGGCTAGAGATGCTCTGCTGTTTGATCAGTACTTCTGACCTGTAGAGACACTGAACTGGAATAAAGTCTGGGATGTGATATGGAAAGAAGTCTAAACTTAGGTCTAGGCAGATCCAGGAGTGCAAATTAAAATAGCTGTGCAAAACAGACATGCCTTGTGAGTTCCTGCATTTCCACTAGGACTGCTCCACAGAAAGCAAAATACTGGTATCTCTGTTCACATAAATCTCTCTTCTGCCAGAGTGTATAAAATCCGAGAGACTTAATATTTAAGAATATTTTTACCCAAATATTTGGGGGCTCAACTTTTCTTAAAAATTTCCATTTTATTACATGTAGATAGATATTTGTTAAAAGTTGCTCATTAATGATTCTGTACAGTCAAAATGAATTAAAATTTCTCCCTGTATAGGAGTAGTCTGGGAGGTGAGTATCAGTTCAGTATTATGATAGGTACTCTTGATATTCTCTGAAAAGCACTTGCCCTAAACCACAAGCACTTACTGCAGTTTGCTCTCACTTGGTTACTAGAACCACACTCTTTGTTTTACTTCTGAGATCTAATAAATTATGGTACATTTTATGAAGTGGCACAGCTTCAACATGGCAAACTAAGAACCTTATCCTGGCATACTGTAGTCTGCAGTAAGTGACACGAGTTTAAGTGCCTGTATGTGGAAGAACAGAGTCCTTTTACATCATAATTTGTGAAGTGCTAGTCCTGTTTCTATTTCATGTATTCAGAGAAGGGCTCAGAAGTTAATTTGTCAAGATTTTTGGGGTGGATGTGGGGCTGTCTCAGTCATCTTGATTCCCCTGAGCTGTATGTACAGTGTATGTGTTGCATATTTATCCATGTTGTCTGATTCACAACAGCCAAGATGGCTTCACTAAGGGCAAGTTGTGCCTGAAAGAACTGGTGGATCCTTTGACAGGGTTACAGGGTTGGTAGATAAGGGAAAAGCAGCTGACATCATCTACCTGGACTTGTGGAAAGCATTTGACACTGTCCCATGTGCCACTACTATCTTTCAACTGGAGGGATAAGGAGTTGTCTGGATGGTCTCAGTCAGAGTTGCAGTCAACAGCTCAACATCCAAGTGGTGACCAGTGATGAGTGCTATTCCTTGGGGACTGGTACTGGAACCAGCACTGTTCTACATCTTGGTAGGTGGCATGGACAGTGGCACTCTCAGCAAATTCACTGACCCCCAGCTCTGTGGTGCAGTTGACGCAGGCTGGAGGGAGGGGATGGCATCCAGAGGGACCTTGAGAGATTGGAGTTGTAGGGCTGTGTGATCTTCATGAAGTTCAGCAGGGCCACATGCAAGGTGATCCCTGTGGATTGGGGCAAGCACAAATACAGGCTGTGCAGAGATTGGATCAAGAGCAGCCCTGAGGAGGGCAGTTTGGGGTTTTGGTTGACAAGAAGCTCAACATGACCCCTAAATGTGCTCTCACAGCCCAGAAGCCAAATGTGTCGTGGGCTGCATCCAAAGCCCAGTGGGCAGCAGGTAAGGGAGGGGATTCTTCCCCTGTGCTCTGGTGAGACCCCCACCTACAGTGCTGCATCCAGCTCTGGGGTCCCCAGCATAAGGACATGGACCTGTTGGAATGAGTCTAGTGGAGGCCATGGAGATGGTTAGAGTTGGAGTACCTCTGCTAGGAAGATGGGATGAGGGAGTTGGAGAACTGAAGGCTCCAGGGAGACCTTCCAGTACCTAAAGGGAGATTACAAGAGAGCTGGAAAGAGACTTCTTAAAAGGGCATGGAGTGATTGGACAAGTGGGGATGGCTTGAAATTGAAAGAGGAAAGATTTAGATTAGATAATAGGAAGAAATTCTTTACTGTAGGAGCAGTGAGGCATTTGAAATGGGTTGCTCAGAGAAGTCGTGGGTGCTCCATCCCTGGAAGTGTTTAAGGCCAGGCTAGATGGGACTTTGAGCAACCTGATCCTAGTGGAAGGTGTCCCTGCCTATAGCAGGAGGTTGGAACTGGAAGATCTTCAAGGTCCCTTCCATCCTGTACTTCTCTGTGATTTTCTTCTGCAGAACTTAAAAAAATACTGTGCTCCTCATAAAAACACGAAATGGTGTTTCACATAAATGCTTTGTGCCTCTGCCCTGCTATTCTCTGTGCCTGTGTGCAGTTTCCTAGATCATTTTACTTGTGGTAGGTGTTGGTATTGCTGCAAATTGCTGTTGGTAGAAAATACCAAGGGAGAATTCCTCTAAAAAGTGGTTAAAAGAATTGTTTCTCATTTTTAAATTTTCTTTCCTGCTGATTAGTGTTGGTAACAAATGCTTCAGAACAATGAAATTTAAGACTTAAATATGGATTAAATCTGTGCAAAAAGATCTTCTGCATGTCAATAATGAATTTAGAGTTCTCCTATCAAGCTGGCATGTTTGCCCGCAGTCCACACTAATACTATTATCTGTTGTGCAAAATCCTGGGCAGAGATACCTCCATTTTTTCATGAGATGTAGTCTTTATTAGGTTAGTGACCTGAGAATCTGCTGTTTGAAGCTGACATAATCATTATAGTAATTTATAAATCTGTCAAATGAGCATTGAGTCACCAATTTGGGTTTAATCTATCTAATTTTGGTAATCAAGATGTAGTGAGAAAAACTAAGTTTGCTACAACTCCATCAACACAATAGTCCCCTAAATAAACAATCCTGATTTTAAACTGGATTTAAAAAAAAGAAAACTGGGTTATTAAAAGTGTTTATCCTTAACAGGGTTAAATATCTGAAAAAGAAACTAACCTCAAATATGAGTGATTTTGCCAGGAGAAACTATTCCTTTGTTTATACTTGCCAGGGATGACTCTGGGAAAAAAATATGCCTCTGCTGTTCAGGTGTATTGATATTTCATTAATCCTATCTTAATTTTTTATTATAAAAGAGGTCCATGAACCAAAACAGCCCATCAGTGCCCTGCCCCCATTCAGACAGCTTGCTAGACCTGAAATGTGTACTACATGTCCTTCTCCTTCTTGAAAACTTTCTGTAACTCTGACTCCTTGAGTAAATCATAATAGCCTCAACACAGGTCAGACATTCCAGGCTCTGATCAGATCAGCCTGGCATGGTAATGCTTGCTCACATTTCCTGTCCTGTCGGGTACATTCTCATGAGCCCATAGCTGGCTCCTGTGCAATGACCTCTGACAGCCCTGGAAGGTGGCAGGTGAAGTGCAGCAGAAGCTCTTCTACTAAAGTGCAAAGCAGCTGGGTTTCTGTTGGAAAAGAATCTGGTAGGCCTCATGTTCAAAAGTATGTATTGTACTTTTTTGGACTTCTTTGCTCACCCTGGAAAAACCTTATGAGTTTTTTGGTCTTTCACTTAGTCCACAAATAGTTGAGTGTTCCTGATGAGCCTAAGAGCCCTTGGTTCCTTCTGTGGTACTCCATAATATCCTTTAACTGGGAACTTTGGACTTGCCTAACCCTTGGTAGTATTAGTTAAAAGGCTTAGTCTCATGCTACAGATAGTTGGTCTAAATTTTTTTTTTTATGTCTGGATCTTGATAGAAGGTGATAGAATAACCAAGACAACGTGAATTTTGTCTGTGCTTTGAAATAATTCAAGATGGTTAGTCCCAGGAGTTATGCTCAGTTTCTCCTTGAGGCTGGTTGTGCAACTGAATAAATTTCTTTGTGTTATTTACAGACTCCTGTAAAAAAAGGCCCTGAATTAATGTCTTGATATGGTGACAGATAGTCTTTCCTGGTAAGACAAAACCTGTATGGATTGGAGGCCCAGTCACATCTTTTCAAAATATGATTGTGCAGAGTCTTACAGTTTTTCAGTTTGGTCCAGCTCTTCAGATTTCTCCAAGAGGTCTGAATTGCTGTGATACAGAAATTAATCTGAGGTATTTAGGTGAAGCTTGAATAAGCTTTGGTAATGCTGTCTGCAATCCTGTTGTAATTGGGGCATCTACTACAAGTGAGGATTAGAGAGGTTAGGCTTTTATGCAACCTTATAGGAAAAGGGCCAACTTCTTGAGGTAGAATTGAATTCTAAATCGAGTTACCTATAGCTGGCAGTCCATGTGGATGCTGGATGTCTAAACTGCAGGTAGTAGAATGAGATCTTGTCTGCTTAGAACATTGAGGTTAGGGTGACTTGCTGTTTGATCAGCTGAATACCTCAACTGACTCGTGGTCATGTGTGAAAATGTGACCCTTTGTCTCAGTTTGACGCATGTGACAAATGTGTCACCCCAAGACAACCTTAAACCTGTATTTCTCTTGTGCTTCATGCTTGAAAATAATCTACAGTCTTGCACAGACTTAAAGGCAGAAGAAATGGGCTGGCCACTCAGGGAAGGTCCTGCTGTGGTTGTGTTGGTGCAGGGACATTGTGGATCTGTCCTGACTCTGCTGTTAAGAGCCATCACATGTGAAAGGTGTTTCAGAGCTTTGCCGTGCACTTGGAAGCAGGAAGGTGTTAGCCCCCTCTCATACATTTAATGAATATGTGTTGTGAAGTAGTTTAGTCTCAGAAATCCGATTTTGCTTTGACAGTTTGCTGAACTTGGGTGTTCTGAATTAGGTAAAAAACCAGCTTCCTTGAATGGTAAATGGAATCGTGATGGTTTTCTATGAGATGGAGCAAAACTGTGGGGAACAATTATTTCCATTTTGACAGGTTACCATTTAAAAATTGCTCATAGATCTACACTTAAATACTGGGTAAATCTCAGATGTCAGGCAGAAATGGTCTGTTGTTCCCTGAAGTGATACTTTAAATATATTTTCTCAAAAGTTACTGACTTGTGGAACTGGTATCCATTTAAACCTTTTAGCTCAACTTTTAAAGTGAAAATATCTGTTTTAAAATGCCATTGTCATATACAATATATCTGCAGTTATGTAAAGTCATGGAGAGATTAATATTTTAATCACATGACTAGTTAGAAAGCAATTTTTCATAATAACTAAGCTCTAAGGATTTCTTAGAGTAGAAATGAGAAAATATGGTTGTGTAACCAGAAGTGATGTGGAGGAAAAAGCATCAGTTGTAATACCAGGGATAACTTTGAGCACCTTTATAGTAAAATTGACCAAGCTTTCTGCTGTGAATAAATTTTTAAAGACCTATTACCATGTTACATGAAGGAGAGTAGTTTGTGGTGTAACAGATGCTTGAAGCACTTACCTTTCTATAGAAACTTTATCTTTCTGATGAATAGAAAAAACCTTGAATTTTTCCTTGTTTCAGGTTGTTCTAAGGGAAAGTGATCTGAATCTTAAATTAACTTTTTTTTTTTTCTTGTGACCCTGTCACAGAGGAACCATTGCAGAAAACTAATATGTCAAGAAAGCTTTCTATGGCTTTAATAACAATGGAGTGCTTAAAGCTTTACAGGAAAGCATTTGGTCAAGCCTTTATACTTTCACTAAGTATTTTAAGCTGGATGAACCATTCTTAGCAGTCTTGCCTTGGTTGGGGATAAACAAGGATTACTTTGTCTATTATATCCCTTTTTCTGTAATGCATACAGTTAAAAATGCCAAACCACTGGCATTAATTTTTTTAATTTATTTTTTTAAATGTTTTAAAATTTTATTGTTTTTTTAATTTTTGTTTTGTTAGAATTCATGTAGTAGATGAAATGGTTCTGAAGAGAATATCCTGTTCCTTGAATGTTCTTCATAATTGTTTCTCTGGAAACGTTTTCAGAAAATAGGTTCAAGCAGTGATTTGGTAAGAAAACAAATTTCTAGGTAAGTGTTGAAGTCTTGTTTTGATTCGGTGATTCTGAAGAACTAGGTGCTACACAGTGATGCCCATAATCTCCATTGTATGATAACTGAAAAAATGCTTCTTAAAATGAGAATTTTTGAACGTCTAAGAAAGGAAACAATTTTCAAGCAAAAACCTTATAATCAATTTCCTTTTGTTGTTTCTATTGAAAGATGTTTTCTCTTTAAGATGTATTTTAAATAGGAGATTTTTGTTCCATACTTTAGGGTAATCTGTAAAAGGGGAACAGATAGACTTTTTCAGTACAGTTAACCAGTATTTGTCAGCCAATGGACACCATGGTCAAGAGAAAACCCCATATCCCAGGAATGTGAGGAAGGGCTGTTGCACTGCATGATGTAGCTTTACCCAGCAAGTGAACCAAAGGTACAGGAAGATGTGCTTTCAGTGATCACAGATTTTAGGAATAAGAACACCTCTCAAATCTCGCATCCCTTTTCTCAAACGGATGTATTATCTGATGATATTTTGTTCAGAGGGTACCATTTATCAATAGCAGAGTATTATTTGGTTAGAAATGTAGCTGAGGTGCTAATTTTTCCCATTTTATCTAATTGTTTCCTCCCAGGTCTGTTAATCTGAGTCTTGATACTTTTTTTGCAAAGATGCCTGATGTTTTGCTGTAATTTTGCTTGAGATGCCATATTTGCATACGCTTCAGAGCTGGTCTAGAAGCAAATTTGAGTTGGGGACTTCATCTCCTCTTTTATATGCCACTGTCCGTAGTTTAGTGATACTGACCTGATACATTAGAAGCTGTCTTAATGCAGAGACAGTTCCTGATTTGACAAAGGTAATCCAGTGTAGAGTGACATTTGTCGTTGGCTCTGTAGAGTTCCTCTGTCCTTTAGAACTGAAAACTTCACCAGCTTGCACTGAAAAGCAGTGTGACTGCTTTAATACAGTGTCAAACTGAAGCTGGTGAAGGTGAGGACTATTTTTGGTATTTACAGCAGTTTGGAAGTTAATGTGCTGTACTTGAGAGGGGCGAATAAAGAGGGGAGTCAGACGTGTCTGATTCTGAGCCAGAGCTAGTGAATGTGACTGGTCTGATTTGGGCAGAGCTGCTCAGAGGTCTTTTTGTTACTGTCCCATGTGTCTAATTCAGAGATAGTTTATAAGCTTGAGTTCAATAATGGACCTGAATTTGTGTTCTTGGGGCAAATAAACCCTAAACGTGGAATATGGGAAGCACCTATGCAACTTCTATGTGAGTAATCTTGTGTAAGGGCCAACCTGGATCTGCCAGGCTTGTTTGCTTCTGTTACACCAGCAGATAAACAGGATTTGCTGTTTTTGGAAATAATTTTTTTTTTTTTACTGTGTGCTGGGTTTGTACCTTTAGGTTTGAGTCCTTACACTATTGGATTGAAAGCAGTATATAAGTAATAATAGTAACCTAGTGGCTGATACTTTGAGTGTTTTTATATCTATGAAATATTTCAAAATAAATCTTTGATCAGATGTTTCCAATCTGATGTAAAAGGAAGATAAACCAATAGTTTGAACAAAATGCAGTCCCTGTTCAAAGTAAATAATCTGATTTTTAGTGAAAGGATTCCTTCAATACCATAGATGGGTCTTATTTATGGAATAATCAACTGAAATGTTCCAAAACCTTTTAGCTTTGTTACGTGGGAGCAAAAATTCTTTGTGACTGCATTGTAAGCCATTTTTTACTAACCTTTGTTTCTGCTTTTAAGCTATACCTAGAGGTACTGTTGTTTTCAAATCAGCAGAATTTCAGACTTGCAGCACAAGTTTCTTATGCTTCAGACTTGTCAAATTGAATATTTGGAGCCTCGGTGCACAGAAAAGAATAGTTCAGTGGATACCAGGATACAGACAATACCTTTTCATGTTCATTAAATGTGTCTAGAACATGTCATCTGTGCAGTCCTTGTAGAGCTGCTGTAATGTCTGGCTTTGGCATGAGAGATTTCATGGTTTGAAAACATGACAACTTTTCGAGGTATTAAAGTTCGCTTTGATGAGTTTTAGATTTACACAACATTAAACTGTTTGGTTTTAACTAAAAGAATACCGCTGCAGTAAAGAGTAGGTGTTCATTTTTGTTCCTAGTAGCTTAAAAGGCTATTGTAAACAGATAAAAGTAATCTTAAGTAATGCTTGACAAACTGAGGGGGTTCACTACATGAAAGCTTTACTTTGAGCTGAACTATGAGCTTCCTTTGATGCCTTAGGTTTTAACTTTTATACTTTTCAAAATTCTGTACTTCTTAGTGTGTAACTCTGAGGTTTTTTGTAGCCTGTTAATTTCTGCTCTCTCGTGCTGGGCAGACACAACAAAGCCTTTGCAGTCCTGCTCTCCAAGGACACCCAGACCCTCCTAGGCCCAAAAAGTGTAAACCAAAAGCCTCTGAAAGGGGGGCAAGCTCATTAAACTGAAGCTTTAATTGGAGAATTAACCCTGATATGCAAATGAACCAAACCTATAAAGGTGTAAACAGCTCGTGACCTGGGGTCCATTCTGGCAGCAGCTTCTGGCTCCCAGGGTGTACCTTGAAGGCCCTTCAAATAAATACCCATCTTTATTCTTTTACTCTTGTCTAGTCTCTGTTTTTCCAGGTGGCCTCTTAAGGTATCACCTTTAAAGAAACTCTTGACAAGGAGTGATTGACTTCTCAAAGTTCAAATTTGTTATGAATTGTTTCGATTTGTTTGCTTTCCTTAGTTATACCTTCAGAAACAGTAAAATTGGAAGTCCAAGTTAAAAGGAGCCTCTAGAGAACCTCTACACCTTTAGATGTTCAACCTTATGTTGAAATAATGATTGTAAATTAAATGGCACAACAACCCATCAATGGCCCTGAGTCCTGAATATTCTCAGCAAGGGATATTTCTACCTTTATCTGTTCAATCTTTCTGATTAATATTGAAATATTAATCAGAATATTTAGGACCTATATGAAAGAAATGGACTTATCTAATAAAAAAAAAAAAAAAGAAATTGCCTGAGAATTTCTTGATGTGACCTTATAATTTCAGAAAAGACTGGTTCATGCAAGGCCTTAAATTGAATAGGTTGTGTGGATTATAGTCATCCATCCATAAGCCATTTTCTCACTAGTATAGGTCTACACTGGGAATTGAACTTGCAGCTAGTAAGAGGGAAAAGCTTATATTTTCGTATTTAGTTGACTTCTGATGCTTGCTTTCCTTTTTGTCTAAAGTGAAAGAAACAAGCTGGAGCTGTAGCCTTTCTTCATTGTAGGGTGAGTGCAGCCGGGCCTTTGTTCCATCAACACTTCCAGTGTAGCAACAAGAGATTTGGGGTGCCCTTGCCCCATTGTCAAGTCCTTTCAAATTACTTCAGATGAACAGGGAGATCAGTGCAGCCCATCTTGGCTCTTCAGTGACTCAGTAGTTGAGGGGCAAGCAAAGACCTTACAAACTGTTTCATAAATTTGAGGCCACAAAGCTTAAGCACCTTTGTTGTTTAGCATACTACATTTTAGTTCTACCTAAAACTATCTTTTTAACATAATTGTGTCACTTCAGTTGTTGAGTACCTCAGCCTTATCTGTTGTAACCAGTTTTCCATCATGGTTTATTGGTGGGAGTGGGGGATAACACTTTCTTTAATCTTCCTTTTCTGATTGGGATACCTAGAGAAGCCCTTTCTGTTACTCTTTGTGTTCTTGGCCAGTTTCAGCTTCAGCCTGGGCCTTCCTCACCCCAGTTCTACACAACCAGACTTCATCTCTATACTCTTCCCAGTCACCTGTCATAACTTCCTCTGTCTTTGCATTTGTTTCTTGCCCTTTAGTTTGACCAGCTTGTCCCTGCTCAGCTACTCCTGCCTGGACTCTTGCTCCTGAGAGTCACCAGCTCTTGTGTTCAGTGGAAGACTTCATTAAAGATCTGCCAGCTCTGCTCTACTCGTTTGTCCCTGAGGGCTGTCTCTTGGGGATCCCATTGACTAGCTCCCCAGAGACCTGGAATTCTGCTTTGCTAAAGTTCAGCAGCCCAACTTTACTCCTTACCTAATCCATATCCAGTGCATGATCACTGCCTTCAATCTTCATGTCCCGAGTGAGCTCATTTGTGCTGGTGGGGGTAGTGCCTCCCCTCTGGCACGTCTGACTATTACCTGGGTCAGGAAGTTATCCCACATGCATTCCAGGAGTCTCCAGGGTTGCCTGCAGCTCACGGTGCCACTTTTCCAGCAGATGTTGGGGTGGTTGGAGCCCCTCAGCAGTACAAAAGCCTTGGGCACAACGCCTCCTGTAGCTGGAGCAAGAAGGCTTTGTCAACAGGCTCCTCTTGCTGTGGCAGCCTGTAGTGGACACCAAGTTATCCTTGAGTTCAGATACTTCTGTGTTGCTGGAGCCACTGACATTTTAGTAATTGTACTATATAGCTGTACTTCATGTTTTTTTATTTATGATCTAATCATTGTTTGCCCCTAGGACTAAAAGTTGTTCCAGCAAAATATCCTGTTGTGCTCCTTAATTTATGATTAAAAATCCAATCCGGTTAATGGGAGTTTTTTTGTTTTCTTACAGTTCAACTTTGTGGGAAAACTTTTGGGTCCACGTGGTAATTCTCTAAAGCGTTTACAGGAAGAAACACTGACAAAAATGTCTATTTTGGGAAAAGGTTCTATGAGGGACAAGACAAAGGTAAGGCTTGAGTATGTCAGTGGAGTTCTGTTACTTACCTTAAATTTATGAGGAGGGGTGTAAAGCTAGTAACAAAAAATGGGACAAATGAAAATCAATGGGAGATCAATCAATACTGGTTTTTGGTTAATGTCTCTCTTTGGCCAACCAAGCCCAGAATGCACATGCACTGGGCAAACCAAGCCAATAGGTGGCAAGTAAAGGAAGACAGAGGATTTTATGGGAACTAAATTGCTGTCAGAGAGGGATACTGGAATGGAAACAAGCTGTAGCTTTTGTGTTTGTCTTCACGGGAAATGAAAAAAAAAAACTGAAATGCTTAATGTGTGCCCAAGGCTGGAAGATACAGACCATTGAGTGAGCTTATTTTCATTTGTGTGCTGCTGTAAGAGTTTTAGTGTGTGGTGTTTTCTTAGAATCACAGAATATCCCAAGTTAGAAGGTACCCACATGGATCATCAAAGTCCAACTCCTGGCCTTGCAAGTAATGGAGTAAGTAATGGAAGCATCGCCAAGTCATGTTATAGAAGTAAAATAAAATACAATAATAAAAGTGAACTTTGCAAAAGAAAGCATAGAGTGACTTCAAAAGCTTGTTTATGGGAATGATCTTAGAAAAACCTGCATTGAAATTCTGTCTATTTTGTTAAAGGTGCTGACTGAAGTGCTTTTTTACTAGGTACTACACAGAAAATTGTGACTTTTCTATTGCTTACTGCTGTTACCAGCCTACTTGATTGATAAACACAAAAAGCAAGATTCTTAGCACTCTGTTTTCTGTACAAACTAACTGCACAGTGGAGTTTTTTCCTCTTTAGGACAAAGGGACAGGGAATACTTGATGCCAGTGTATACTAAAAGCCAAAGTACATGAGGAACTCAACTGGCTTCCAGTGCTAGTGATGGCTCATACATTTTGAGTAACTGTGCTTAAAGTATTTAACTAAGAAACAGTTCCTATTAAAAATAAATATTTGAGCTGTAATGTTTATATTAGGTTACTTCTTATTTTTAATAATAAGAAATTTAAAAAAATTATTTTGCTGACAGTCTTATCCAGCTGAGTGACCTCTTAATAGTCTTGCTGTGGGTGCTCTGATCATGATCTAGACTGGTTTTTTGGGTTTTTTTAAAAACATTCTTATAGTTAAACACTGATCATGTAGATAAGAATGTTATTCATGAGAAGTAGAAATGGATTGTCACATATAAACCTCAACCCATAACTAAGAGTTGTGCAGGGGAGATTTCAGCTGTCATTGCAATTTATAATTTTAGTAATCTAAAGGGTGAAGTGCTTACCTGCTGCTTGCCAAAGACAGGACTCCACAGGGCAGCTTTAGTTTTTTAGACAGCAGAAGTGCTAAGTATTTGATATAATGTTATCTGGTAAAGCAATGAAAGTATTTCTAGTGCTGGTTTTATCCCTTGGACCTGTCAGATACACACGGGTGGGGGGCAGCCTGAGAAAAGCAAGTGCTGCCCTTTAGGTCTGTGAATATTTTGCATGTGAATCTGAGTTTTTGAGAACTGAGCTCTGCTTCACTGCATTGAACTCACCTTTGCAGTCATTGAAGTGGGTTGGCTGAAGGAGGATGAAAGACATACACTTGCTTCTGAAATAGCAAGTGAACTCTTTTTGCTAATGTTCTCTTCCCTCATCTCATATGCTGTTAGCTTTTTGTCCAAATAGCACAGTTCTGTGAAGGATGCACTCACTGGATACAAACTTCAGTGAGAACAGAAAATAAGTATCAAAGCGGGGTAGTAATACCAAGATTGAAATAATATTGGTAAAAGAATCTTGCTCTTGTGGAATATTAGATCAAACCTGTTTCTGTTGACTTTACTTTCAAGGAAAGAGTGTCTTCTTCATGAAACTGATGCACCTGGGAAAACTCTTGGAAGCATTCCCCCTTGTGCTACAGTTTCTGTGTGCGAGCAGAAGCTGTTGGCTCTTATTTCATGTTACTTTCTTCACTGCAGACATCTGAACATGAGTAAACAGTGTCTGCAAATTCCTCTGGAGAATCTTCAACACTTGCATTACAATGTTTAAAACAAGAATGTGTAAAACCAACTTTTTTCTTATCTCCTAGGAGGAAGAGTTGAGAAAAAGTGGAGAGGCGAAGTATTTCCACCTAAATGATGACCTACATGTTTTAATTGAAGTATTTGCTCCACCTGCAGAAGCATATGCCAGAATGGGACATGCATTGGAAGAAATCAAGAAGTTCCTCATCCCTGTTAGTATTTTATTTTTTTAATGAGAATTCTGGTCGTCTTGAGGGAGAAATGTTATCTGTAAAACTGAGTAAGCTGGTTAAGTGGAAGGTGTCCCTGTCCATGCAGGGGGGTTGGAACCAGATGATGTTTAGGGTCCCTTCCAGCCCAGGCTCTTCTGTGATTCTGAACAGCATGCAGTATTGGTCAGGTCATGTTCCTTAATTTCCTTTGTGAAAGAAATGATGATGTTGTCAAATACTTTGCATTTTGATATGGGCAGTAATTGGGTGAGTCTGTAACTGTCCACACAAATCTCATGATCTGACCTACAGTAAAAGAGAAACTTACTCTTGCTTGACTAGTCATGTGCAAAGTATCACAGACTACAAATAGTTGTAAAAATCTGCAAAATGTGTGGCTTGTCTGTGTTCTTGGTGCACGTGAAGCCTTAGTTCTGTTTAAGAATAAATACATTTAAAGTTGTAGTATTTCTCTCACCTCCAATCCTGGTTTAGTGTTGAGTGCTGAGAATCAATACAGGTTTATCTTGTATCTTTATTTTTATCTCAATACTAGTGATACATGAGCTATACTTGTCTTCTGGTATATACTTCAGCTTCCATTATATGGATGTATAAAAAGAGATCTGGTTTCCAGTACAAGTTTGTACTTCAGGTTTGGGATATATCTCAGCAATGGGTTTCTAGTGTCTTTTATAGTGAGATAGCTTTATTTGCTCCTTATGTAAGGACCAACCTTACTAGTTTACAGTGTTAAACTCTCGTAGGAAGCTGGGGCACTTGAGGTGGTGTTTCTGTGTGTGAAGTTCCCAACTGTTTTAGCTCTTGAGTGAACATTCTTCAGTCTTTATTGGTGATCAAAGGAATGAGTATAGAAGGCAAAGCATCCCCAAGGTGCACTGACTTCTGTTTATTTTTACTGCTGAAAATGCTACCCAAGTGTTAGTCTTTATTTGTGTCAGATCTGAGAATTGTGGGGCCCTGGTTAAGGAAACTTTCCTGAGGCATGTATCTGAGTGACAGCAGCTTGTAAATGTTTGAGTGGAGCCAGCGTGGCTGTGTTGGGGACGTCTCTTGTACAGCAGTTGGTGCTGATGACCTTACAGTGCTCCTTTATATATTTTGGGGATTATAGTTTGTACCAAACCTAATCCACATCCATGAAATCACCCAGAGAGTGGTTGGGCACTGGAACAGGCTCTCCAGGGAAGTGCTCACAGCACCAAGCCTGACAGAGTTAAAGAATTGAACAGCACTCGTAGGCATGTGGTGAGATTCTTGGGGTGTCCTGTTCAAGATTCAGACTTAATGATCCCTGTGGGTCCCTTCCAGCTCCAGGTTATTTTATGAATCTAAGTCCCCAGGTGAATGGAGCTGTGTGCTTCTTGAGTGTTTCTTCTGGCCTGTTTTTGTCTGAATGGAGTGAGTTCATGAGCCCCGATAATGCACCATGGCATGAACCAAAACATGAAATGACAATCATTAGGAGGTTCATTAGGAATATATCCTGATGTGAAAACCTAATGTAGATGCACCTTAAGGCTGTTAAAAAACAAGGAGATGTCCTGGGCATTATATTCTCGTGTTACAAAGATCAAGCATCACATTATAAATTTGTCTGCAGGTTACAAATTGCTTTTTCTTGATGTATATGAAAAGAGGTGAATGAGCATATTACTGTTCAGGCATCCTGACTGATCAGACAGGAGATACTCAACAGAATATTTGTAGGAATGCTGGGCTGTTATAATGTCAAAGGTTACTGTATTTATGTGATTCATGATTTAATGGTGTCAAGAGATAAGGGAGAATTTTCTTGGGTATTCTAGACAGCAAACAGCTGCCTTCTTTTAGATAGGAATATGTTCAATTTGATGCTTCTGGCACGTCCTGGAAGGAAGGATATGTCTGATCCCCGTGCCCTCTCCATTACGGGTCTTACTTTTCTTCACTGAGCTTGATTTCACTAATGTTGCCATAAATGAAGTAAGCTTATCAAAACGTGGTCATTAGTGTGTTAAGCCAGTAGAATTACAGACTGATAATGAGCAATTCCATTGACTGGTGGTTATACACTTTTCCATCTTGATTTTTGATCATTGCATCTTTATTAAACTGAGTTGAACTGATGCTACGTAATCTTTCTTGAACTGTGGAATCAAGCCAACATTGTCTTAATTTCCCTTTGGCTTTTCAAATGTAATCTTATCAGAATTGCTCTAAATGCCTTAATCTCTTTTTGCCTGCCCTCCCCTTGCAGCAACCACTGAAGGAATAAGGAGCAGCTTTTTCTGCTCTACAACTAGTGTTTGGTTCGCTGCTGCAAATGCAACTTGGTTTTTATTTTCTCCAAGATCTGTTGTAGCTTTCTTAAGTAATTGCCTGTTTTATTTCAGGAAAGATGTCCTGCTATGAGTATATGATTATGATCATATTTTGCATTCTCCTTACAATGTAAGGTAACTATGCCTTGCTGAACCCAATTTATGAATATGGTTATTGTTCATTTTTCAGATCAGTGTTAAACATAACATCACATTTGGTGCTAGAATGCAGAATACAAAATGTCCTTGTGGTAGTTGACTATAGCAAAATAGCCTCAGCCTCTCTTATTTCATCTTCAGATCCATGGGCAAGAATCCTTGCATTGGAGTTTAACCTCAAGCAGCTGCAGTGGTATCATTTCATTTAAAATATTGGCATAACTCAAACCAAAGCATAAAAATTGGTCTCAAGGGTATTTTTGGCTGTACTTATGTTGCCTTGACTCCTACCTTTCTTCTGCAGTTAGAATGTTGTTTCTGACTTTAAGTATATTCTTTTATCTTCCTTTAAACTAGCCAGCCCCTCTATTCTGGCCAGACTCTCTGGTCAGCTCTCTGAGTATTAGATTGGTGGGTGCTGTGCTTGATAATAATTATCCCAGAATTACTTCTGTCAGGTCAAAAAGCCAGGAACTTGGAACCTTGCCTGCCCCTGGTTGCTGTGTTATACCATGGTTTCAAGGCCAGGCTGGATGGGGCCCTGAGCTACCTGGCTGAGTGGAAGGTGTCCCTGCCCATGGCTGGAGAGTTGGAACAAGATGGTCTTTAAGGTCCTTTCCATCCCAAACTATTCTGTGATTCTATGGTTAGGGCAGTTTTGGCCATTAGAACTTAGTCTATTTTGCTTAATTTTTTAGTAGTTGCTGTCATTTGTCTTCTGACAGATACAGCTCTAATTACCCTTTGCCATTGCTTACCAGAGTTTCTTGTTTTCCTTGTCTTTAGAGCAAAGTACAGAAATGTCTTTGAGAGAACAATCTGTAGCAGTTACATGACAATGTGAGAAGAATTCACAACCTTTTCCTGTAGCCTGTCTTACTTCTGCCTTTTTGGGTTGTAAGATGTGGTGATGAAATAGCATTTAATGGCATTTGGAAGAGCTTGGTGGCCTTTGGAAACCTTCAGAATTTTCCTTAAGTACGCTGGCAAACAGCTGTAAGGTGTGAAAAGGTGGCTGGAAACCTGATAATAATGGATTGCTCACTGCCAGGATAAAGATCCTACTTGAGTGCTTTGCAAATCTGCAGAGGGTTTTGTAGGGATCTGTTCTAACATTATATAAATAAATAGCTTTGTTAATAGTTTGATTGATAGACTGAATTAAGGTCTTAAATCAGAGTGATCCCAAGAAGAGATGCTGACAATGTGTTGTTCTGGCTGGGTGAAAATTGTAGATAAAATGTAAAAGAATGTTTAATTCGATCATGTAACTATGGGGACTTGTTGGATGAAAATCTCTTGCATGGATCTTGATGTATATGTACCCTCCATGTTTGGATAAGACTGTAGTTAGTCAGGATAGGGAATTTATTCATAAAATGAGACTACATCTGTTCAGTTGAAATTCAGCAGCAGCATTTGACTCAAATTCAAGTGCTGCCCCTGCCTAAGCTCTTCAGAGGAGGGATGAAGTCTAAAGGGTTTCCATGTCCATCTTCTAGGTGAGGAAAAGATTATTGTCTGCTTAATTTGACTTGAAGTGTGCTCTTTCCAGCAGTGAGTATTCATACACTGACCATCTGCTACTTTTAATTGAGGAATCCATTTCAGAGTCTCATGGATTTAACACTGCAGCTTATCGTGGTTGCCTTCTACTGCCCCTTCACTCTGTATTCTCCTGCTGCCTCTGGCATGTGTGATAAGGGCTGTGTTTTCTGTTCTGTGCTGTGCACAGTGGAGCCCTTGTCTATGACCTAAGGCTGCTGCTGTGTCTGGTAATGTGCTGCAGGAAAGTGAGAAAGTATCAGGGAGAAAAGAAAAGGGATCCAACACGCACAGTGGCAACCCGAGCAGATCTTTGCTAAGGAATTAAATGAATTGAGTATAAAATGATCAAAGGTATTTTTCCAGGGGCCCAGTTCTGAAAAAGATGTTTTGTGAAGAAATTATAAAGGGCATCTGATACAGGCTGTCAGAACTTTGATACTGTGTGTTGGTGGTACAGTTTCTTGGCACTTTGTGTAAAGATTGAAGTTTTATTCTGTACAGTACATAGAATTTTGCATTTGTAGCCAGTTCTGATCCAGCAACAAATAAAAAAATATAAAGTGGGTTTTGGTATAATAGCTGGCCAGAATAGTGTTCTTGCTGTTTCTAGTCTACTCCCTGTGATGGATTGGTTATGTGTTGAGTCCTGGCTGTTTAACAATGGAATCTGTTTCACAAAAGCTTCATTTATGCCATTTGAAACAGTTATTTTAGTCTTCTAGACATTTTTCATATTTGCTGTTTTGTTTCTGATGATAAACAGAGGATGATATCAGGTGGGCAGTTGGGAATTAAATTTCAGGGCCTATTTAAGGCAGTTTGGACAAAATGCTGGTATGGTGCTTCTTCTTTTAACACCAGTAACATTCTTCAGCAATGGCATGTAAAGGAAAACTTTTTTATTTCTATTAGTAGAAGTCTGGGAGAAGCAGAATGTTTCAAGGATAATTGAGATATTTGAATTCATGGAAGTTTTAATCTCCTTTCAATGCAAGGTTATGTTTCAAAGTCTGTAAGACTGCCTGATAATCTTTTGGTCCTTGTCTAGTGAATAAATGTAATAAACTCAGATTTGCATTGAGATGCAGATTCTTTGTTTTGTCATTGAACTGTAAATGGTTGGTATTAGAACAAACCTTCCTTCTTGAAATGGGAGGATTTGCAGAAGAGCTGTTGTATCAGAAGTATCCCTTTGTTCCTATGGGAGGACCTCTTAATATTTCGATACTCAGTTTGTGCTTATGCACCTTGGGTAAAATAGTTATCTTTAATTCACCTTTATGGCTGCCTTCTGCTTGGCTCACTTTAAGTGGAGAAGAAATGATAGAAAATACCTCAGGAGTTCAGTGCTGGGTCTGTTCTCTTCCTGTGTACTCTGCTTGTTTCAGAGGTTGACTCAAGGTCCCTGAAAACTGTGCTTGAGAAAGACCATATTAATTCCATGTATAAAAACCTGAGCTTCCTTTTTGCTAGACCTTGAGAGCAGAGGATTTGTGCAGACAGAAATAAGCCATATGTCCTTGGCATTTTTACCATTGCTTATTATCAAATTTAATTTTTTGAGCTCTTCTTATTAGATAACAGTTTATATGAGTACTGAAAGAATTCCTGTGTTTATTCTATAATTCCTGATTTTAAAAGTGACGATTCCTAATCTGTTCCTTCATTTTCATGTGCTGCTCTCAACAGTAGATTTATTCTCTACTCATTTGCAACTCTCTCTCTCTCTCTCTTCTTTGTCCTACTTTTAACACACAATCATTCTGCAGCTGGAACTAAAAACTGGATCTCAGTTCAGAATGTGGGACCTTGATTTTTTTTTTTCTGGTTTCCTCCTATCTCTGCAGCATTTTAATACTGCCAATTAATTGCTAAAGCTACATAGAAATAATATGCAAAGGGAAAGAAAAACATGCCTTAGTAAAAATGGCCGTTATTACATAGAAATTTTAAATAATTTTTTGGCCTGAATATTATTCCTATCTTATGCCTATTAAACTTTTTCAGTGGAATGTTCAACTTTTTAAGAGGAAACTTTCAGGAACAGTGTTTGCTGAGAGTGGTGGGTAAACAGTTTGATATTTTTTCTCATTCTGCCTCCCCTCTGTTTCAGGACTACAATGATGAAATCAGACAGGCACAGCTTCAAGAATTAACATATTTAAATGGTGGCTCAGAAACTGCAGAAGTTCCAGTTGTCCGTGGAAAAGCATCTCTTCGAGCAAGAGGAGTACCTGTTCCTGCTTTGTCCAGGTACATGGAATTGCATTTGAATGTACATATTTCAAGCTTCTCCCTTCAAACACAATTTCCCCCCAGAGTATAGCAGTAAAATACATGAAGGATTCCCAAAAAAAGAGCAAAAAATTTGGGGAAACAACCTTTATTTATTGATGAAAGTTGAGTTCATTTAACAATGGTGCTGAATTTTGTCTTGTGGAACTTGAATGTTGCTTTTGTAAAGAAGCAATGCACAACATGGGAGATGTTCAATCCTACTGTGAGCAACTTGATTTCTAGCTGTGAGTTGTTCCTTAGGTGCAGTCTGTGTTTGGGCCCTGTGGAGTTCACAGCTTGGCAAAACTGGTAAATCTGTCTTTCCTCAACTGACATAAATTTCAGGCAGTATCTCCACTTACACAGAATGTTTTTCTTTTTTTATGGTACTACTAAGTTTTCATAGTCATGATTAAATGATACAGAAGTGCTCTGGAAGTAGAATTTGGATTTTCTTGTCTGAGTGGCACTTGCTTTGTGAAAAGTGGCTTTAGTTTGATTCAGGAGTAGGCAAAGTCTACTGCTTTTGCTGTTTGTCACAGAAGATGCTTGATCTTTACTCTCGCATCCCCTATCTTACTTGAAGTACTGAGGTGACAGTTTTGACTCCTTCAGGTTCTGAAGTGTGAAAACAAAACCTAACTAAACTTCGTAACTGTTTGTTACAGAGTACAGAGACTGTGGCTGCAGCACCTAAGTGTGACTGTTTACTGTGGTAAACTGTTTTTTTCTGTTTTGTCCACAGTTTTTTTTAATGCAACTTGAAACTTGGATTTCAACTTGTAAAATAATTTCAGAATAAGACTGAAGCATTTTGCCTCAGATGATGAAGAATGTTTGAAGAGGCAGCACTGAGGAAATATTCAATTTATATAGATCTTAGTTACATGTATCTGGATAATGATTGCAAATGCAATGCACAATGAATCTTAATTTGAAGAAATTATGCTTACTGTGGGTTGTGTCCTGTGAGGAAAAAAAAAAAAATTCTCAATCATCAAATTGTTGTTCTTGTATTCTGTAATATTGTGTAAAAAATACATAGTCTGCTTTTATTGATTTAAATGTTCTGAGTAGTGGTAATTATAAACCAAGGTTCACCCCTTGGCACTGTAATCAGACATACAAGCATTTTTTCAAATTGGAGACCTCATTTGATTTTGGAGATTTTTTTTTTTTTGCAAATTTTGTTTTGGTTTTTAAATAGTTGTTTGTAACTTTGCCACAGATGCCTGTAATTATTCTGCTACAGATGCTCAGTACAGATACATTTGCAGTACTATTTCCAGTTTATTTAATTTTCCATGTCCATCAGCTAATATTTCTGGGATACAGAAGCTGTTGTTTGGTTGGATCCTATCATCAAAGCTTGATAACGAATTTACACTGTTAGTACCTAGTATGTGCATATGTAAATAGTTTTTTATAGTACTGCTTTTCTAACATCACTTCTATCCTGTTGATTTTGGTAAGTTATTTTTTCAAATCTGTATTTTATGCAAGAGATACACTGTTACACATCTCACAGAATCCTGTATAATTGGTCGACAACTATTGAAGTGTCTTCAGGGAAAATTTAAGTGTTAATTGGTGTTTGATTTGCAGGTGACAGTAAAAGATTGTTTTTGTCATCGCCATTTTTCACATATATTCTAAGGAAAGTGAAAGGGTGTCTGTTTGACTTATCCTTACTTTAAGGCTTGTCCTAAACTCCAAGACTTTCTTCTCTCAAATTGAAGTGCTCTGTTAGCATATTCCTTAAGTGAAATTCAATTCTCTTGCTACTGAGATTGTACAGCCATTGAGCTGAAGATCTCAAACTCAGTTATAATGCTCTGTTTCTTTTTTAGCAGAAATGGATTCCCATGAATAATACTTTAGTTGAAGCAAAGCTTTAAAGGCTTTGTCTCAGTGTTGGATAAAACAGTTTCAATAGGCAGCATCCCTGAGATATCCAAGAGAGGTTGAAGCAAAGCCTCAGAAGACTTGAAAAACAAAGTCTAAAACCTTGATCCTAACCTTCCTTTGTAATCTGCAGAATGGTTTTATGATACCTGCCTTGATACATGAAACATCCTGTTGAGTGTGTTGAAGTTATCACTTCTGAAGCCTTCATTACTCCTGAATAGTTTCAGTTAAAAAAAAACAAGTACTAATTTATGCCATTTTTGGTCCTTACCAGATATGCGGGAACTGGATATAATGCACCTTATCAAATCTACTTTAGCTCCATAACAAAACTTTATTTTGTAGAAATCAGTACATTTGGGTTTGCATTAAAAAATTCTAGCTTATGTACAGGCATTCCTGTATGTGATAATTAATTTCCTAAAGGTTGTGGTTTGGTAACTTTTTATTCTTTTTCTGGATTGTTCCAGCTTTTCTTGACTAAATTTTTGTTACTCTAGAGCCAAGTAAGGTTTTGGGGTTGACTGGATGGAATTTGTTCTGGAAGAGTTGTGCGTGTGTTGTAAGCTTTACCTTCAGGAATGTTCTTTTCTCATCATTGATCTCGGAGGATACATCTGCTTCCTACAGCTGCTTCCTTCTCCCCCACCTTGCCCCCAGTTTTTGTCTGTAATACTGTTAAAGATGACCTTCAGCTGTAATCACAGCACTTCCATTTTCTGGAGTGTTTATGCTAAATTATTTTGGCATAACCCCTCCTCTGTACAACAAAAAGGGAAAGTAGTGGAAGTTTGCCTTTCATTCCTTGGTTTTATTATGATGTTCTTGAATTCTTTTTTGAAGACAACTATATAAAATGGTCATACCAGTTGCTTTCTTATTTATTGTGCTGGCAAGCTTAGAACATCCATGGTGTTTAATGTGATGCTGTTATGGTGAGAAACTAGAATATGTAACTCTTTAGGAATGAATGTTTCTTCAGTGCATTTGTATTCCCATCCTGAATCAGTGCATCATAAATTATAGCAACCAAAATGTGATTTTTGACTTCTGATTAATTAGAAACTTAAAATATACATATGTTAACAGTCTAGTGGAAGGTGTCCCTGCCCATGGCTACTGGGTTGGAATTATATGATCTTTAAGGTCCCTTCCAACCCAAACCTGTCTATGACTCTATACATGTTAATGTACACCTCTAAGGAGGTTTTGCAACTAAAGCACCATTTCCTCTCTAAAACTTCCTGCTATTTTAAGAATAAAAATAGGATTCAAGGGTCACTTCAACTAAGATGTTTTAGAAAAGTGAAATTCTAGAGGATGATGATAGTAAGTCTAAGAACATAGCTCAAAGTTCCTTGATACCTTCTGGTAGCATAGGTGGAGCTACTTCATGTCACTTATAGCTAAAAACCAGTGCTAGAATCACAGAATGCTTTACATGGGAAGGGGCCTTTAAAGACTTATTTAAAGATCTTATTTCCCCCCCTGCCATGGGCAGGACGCCTTCCACTAGACCAGGTTGGTCAGAGTCCCAGCCTGGCCTTGAACACTTCCAGGGATGCAGCATCTGTAACTTCTCTGGGCAACCTGTTCCTGTTGTCTCAGAAGCCTCATCATAGATTTCTTCCTTATGTCCAATCTCAACCTGCCCCCTTCAATTGAAAGCTGTTGTCCCTTGTCCTGTCAGTACAGACCCTGATAAAATTAATCTCCTTTTCTTATAAGCAGCTCTACTTAGGTATTAAAAAGCCACAGTAAAGGAGAGCTGGCTGAGTTCACACCCCAGATTGAGAGATTGTATTTGAAAACAGGTATTTTGGTTTCATTAAGGTGAGGGGAGAAAAAACATAATTTGTCATAAAGCCAATATCTACCAATAGTCTCAATTAAGAAATGGCAGATTTCTGCTTTATGCTTTCAGGAGGGTATGGAGGGTTTTTTTTTTTTTTACTTTTCCCATTTATTATTTGTATTTCAGTCTATGCATGGCTGAGATACTAATGGTTGAATGACTGTCACTCTGTCTGGGGGAAAATAAAACTTCTACAGAAGCTGTGAGTTAGAACTTGCTGTCTTATATGTTAGAATTAAAATGAGCTGATGTGGATCACTGCTGCAGTGTGTTCACAACTTCCAGCTGTTTTCCTGCCATATCTCTGGAATCAACTAGTTTCTTTTTTTTTGAAGAATAACTTTCTGTTGAAAACATGTAGGTAGTGAAGTGCAAAAGATTCTATAGAACAAAAGAAATATTTGACAAAGCCAGTTCAGGATTTAGGCCAAAGGCAGGTATAATTAATGTTCATTGTTTTGTTCTAGTTTTGTGATCTCCTATTTTTCACAAAATTGAAACATGAACATATGTATTGCTGTTCTAAAATAGAAATATGAAACAAAGCTTATGTAAGAGTGTTAACTTAATGGTGACCTTTTGTTTTTTCAAAAAGAATGAAAAGGCAGAAATCTGAGTTCTGACCTGCATCCTGATATCAATGTTTTAGTATTATAAAATGTCAGCACCAAAATAACAGGTCTGTTATTTTTCAGATGTCTAATATAAAACAAAAATATTTACTGTTTGAGGAACATTGGATGTAGCTGGCTGTGTTCAAATGAAGAAAATATATCAACATCTGGTAACCAAATTTGTTAGATCTGTATATTGAACATTGTAAATCCCTGCAGATATATAGAACAGTGAATGCTAAAATTAAAGAATTCCAAGTGTTTCCTCATTGAGTAATATAATGCTTGAGAACTGGTCCTAAATTTTACAAGTAGTTTTATTTTAAAGCTGTTCTTTCATTTAATATTTTTTGGGGGAGATAAAGATCTTCATATGATAAACTGTTTTTAACTTTTATTTCACTAAGAGTGAAGGAAAGCTATGAACTGACTCTAGTTGTGATTTCATGATCAGAGTAATTTTACTAACTCAGCCATCCAGTGAGGGGTGAAACTTGAAATAAAAATCAGTGTGATTCTAGAGCAGAGAAAGTGCTAAATGAAATTATGAAAGTGGATGTTGCTGAGGGCAGCTGGAGATGAGTGTGAGATGCTGTGCTTGCTACTGTGGTCAAGGGCAGTGACTTAGCTTGCTGGAAATAAATACTAGAAACACTATGGGAGTACTGTAAAGTAGAAAGGTCAAATATTATTGCTAACAAAGGCCAAAGAGGAAGTATCTAAGCTGTATGAGCTGGTAAAATACTATTTTAGTGGGAATCAATTATTAGATTAGTACTTATGAATTCCTTCTGAACATTCACAAATGTTTTGAGTCTAACATTGTGTAGCATAGTTCTAAGTGGTATTAGATTTTCTTGAGAATGTTTTTACATACCTTAAACTCTTGATTCAATAATGAGATGTTAATCACAAAATTCAATACTTTAGTAATACTGCAAGTAGACACAGTAAGGTAAACTGCACAGTTTTAGACATTAACCATCTTCTATTATTACTCCACAGTGTTTACAAATCACCTTAGCAACTTCTGACACTTTTGTTAGAGGTTTTTTCTCCCCTTCTCTAGTGTGTTTATAGTTTTATAGAAATTGTGCTTAATGTTGTATTTACTTTTTCCTCATATACTAAATTGCAAGTATAATTAATGAAATCACGTCACGGGAGGAGAGTTAGATTCCAACAAACACAGCTTTCATGACAGTAACTTCAAGGGATGATGTGATATGTGAGTTAAATTGGATTATTCCTCCCATTTTATAGTGAAACAAAAGATACTAAATGAGTTACTTGTATTTGCTTTACTTGGTCTAGTTCATTCTGTCCAGATTTAAAAGCCCTTTTTAACGCAGAGCCTACAAGATAATTACCCAACTTTGGGAGTAAAATTATTCAGAATTTAACTATCTGAATTACTTGTCTGTTTAATGGGGAAGGGTTAACTTCCTTCACTGCCAGATTAATAAATTCAGGAAAATCAAACCCAAAGTGATTATAAAGGTGAAAAAAAATCGGCTTTTCGGAAGCAGTAATTATCTGGCAACAAAATGTTTCTTTGAGAGTCAGGCACAATGGACTCAAGTGCTGAGATGATTTCTGTTGCTAAAGCCTGTCTGGAAGTGACAATAACAGCACCTGGCTAGGAGGTGGGTTTTGCTGAGTGTGTTTACTGCCAGTAATTAAGTACGAGTGTGTTTGATAGAAATTACAGTTACTAGGTGCTTGGAGTTCTTCTTAAAAACGTAGCAAAAAGAAGACCAAACACCAGGGTCCCTTGTGATGCTCCAGTACTCACTTGTGTACTGTAGTGCCATCCTCTGAGGAGTTTCTAGCAAGGACCTTTTTATTTCGCCTGTCCTGAGCATAAGACACTTGAACCCTGTTTTAAAGTATTTGCACAATTAAAGTGCTCAAAAAGATGCTTCTATTTGGAGACAGATTTGTGGGAGGTTCAGTGCTTATTTGTGTCCACCATCAGCTTGGATATATGGACTCAGCACTGTAAGAAGTTTCTTTGGGTTCTTATTCATAAGGGGTTCTTTCTGAGAACATTCAAAAGTTTTCTCACAGGGACAGAGGTGACACCATGGTAGAGAGGAGGGAAAATAAAGGCAAAAAAAATACCTTTCTTGTCCTTCAGAATAGAAACTGGTAGTCAGAACTGACAGTGGGCTGGCAAATGAGTTTTGATAATGTGTAACTTGCTATAAAGGTTTTATAAAGAAAATAAAACTAATCAGCACTCTTTTAGCAAAGAATGGGAGAGTTGGTGGCACTTGAAATTGGGCCTGCAGAATGTCCTTGGGCAATAAAGCAAGCAGTGGAAGTGGTCTAGGAGCCATGAGAAGTTTGATTTGATTGTAAGCTATCTCTGAGTGTGATAGCACAGAGCTGAGATGTCTTGATTTGGATTAATTATGTAGAAGAATTACTGTAATTATTAGCAGTTACACAAAGTGGTTTTTTTTTAATTTATAGGTGAGATAGTTGTGGAAGAGAAGGGATAGAGAACAGACCCTCTGTGCAGTTTCTTCAGAGGCCTTGGAAGCAGATGGATACCCCTCAAAAGCAGTTGATTAGGAGATGGAAAGCCCAGGAAAGTGAAAGAACAAAATTTTAAAATCAGCTTAATTCAGTTTTGTTCAGTCCTGTTGCTGATCACCAGAGAGGAGCCCAGCACCTCCTGTTGCACTCTTCTCCTTGTGGAAGGTGTGGACTATGCTGAGGGCACCCCTCAGCCTTCTCCATTCCTTTGATGCATCTGTTGGATCCATCAGATAAGCCTCAGTTGTCATTTTTAGTATGAAGTGCCTTAATCTACTTAATTGTTCTTGGTATGTAAATGGTTCTAGACTGCTTGTCATCTTGACATAGTTACTGATGCACTTCCAGTTACTTCATTTTTTTTTTTTAATTAGGAAAGAAGTTGAATTAGGAAACAAGTTTGTGAATACACACAGTTGAGTAGTGAAGTTTAGTGTGTATGCTTATATTTTCTAAAATTGTATTTTTTAAAGTGTCCTGACCTCTGGGCCAATCTTAATTCTAGATGTTCTATAGGCAGTCATAGTGCAGAACCTACTGGTTTGTGTAAGGGTAGGATATATTAATTTATATGTGTGTATGTATTAACTCACAAATGTCCCCTCCTGTTAGCTGGAGTTTTTTAGCCATTTTCTCTTCTAAAACGTTCAGGTTGGGATTCAGTTACAGATTAGAGTGGGCATCTGAACCTCTGTTGCAATTCATAGAAAAATAGTGCACATACTTCTATTTGTTCCTTTTGTTCTGTAATTTATCTGTAAAGCATTGGCATTATCCAGTGGATTACTGTAAGAACAGCTCTGTCATGAGAAACTTGCTCAGTCTTTCTTGTGTAGCAAAAAACGTAATATGCACAGATATGTATATATTCATATGTACAAAGGGGTCTGCACTGGTGATTGAGGCTTAGTCTGGGAGGTTTCCTGGTTCTGGAGGATCGAAGGACTTTAGTTATTGTGCACCTGCTTTTCTGAGTATTTTATTAGGATTTTTCCTTTGATGTTAGAGTTGGGTTCAGCCTTTCAAGTGGTACCTCTTTTAAAACCTGTCCTAGCCTTACTGAGTTCCCTATTGCCCTTTTTCAAGTTTTTTTTTTTTTTGATTGTTGTGTATTTGCTCTGCCTTCCTGTAGAATTTCTGTCTTCCCATATCATGTATATATATATACCTTTTACTCCTTTAAGCATTTTTAAACACAATTTGTGTAGCTGCCCCTTTCAAATTAAGCAATACCGTAACAGATCTGTTGTTTTTGCAAAGGTGTGCAAAGGTTCCTGTTCAAGTGGTCCCTCAATATTTTGAGTCTGTTCACTGTAAATGACCATCAAGCTTCTTTAAGTTCTCTGATAACTTCTTAAAGAAATAACAATTTGCAGTTTCTAAAAATTTCCTCTTGGCATCATAGGCTGATACAACTCAAATCTGCATGGCGGTGATTGAACTCTCCTGTTACTGGGTTTTTTTATCTTGGTGCCTTTCCAGTCTCATCCAGCCTGGTGCAATAGCCATGAGAACCATATGTCTCACATTAGGAGTTCCTGTAGGAGGAATGGACAACGTTATGAAAAGTTAAGATCATAAATGCTCTCGTAATACAAGAGAAATACTATTTCCCACCCATCACCATTCCAATCCTGTAAACTGTTTTTTGAAATGCAGAATAGACCTCATCACATGGATCTCCTGTTTTAATTACTTATCAAGAATAAATCTATGCTAGCTTGAAAAACTGAACCTTTTTTTCTTCCCTTAAATGTTTTTCCATGTTTTTCAGCATGTCCCATTTCCTGCTTTCACCTCCTGCCTGAAGGATGCTGTCATGATTATGCCTAGTGATTCTTGAATCTTTTTACTGACCTTGTTCTTTTTTTTTTTTTTT
>VXAC01003892.1:1137672-1201747 GCA_013399225.1 Rhipidura dahli
TTTTTGACTTGGTGTTGAGTATTGTCTATGCCCCTAGGTTCATTTCCCTTTCTCTGGCTTCTCTTGGAAAGTATCACATTTGCTATTTCTTTATATTACTTCAGTAGGCTGTGTCTCTGAACTTCACTGCTCACCCCTGCCCCCACTGCAATGAAGTCAAGTAAGCAGCTGGTACCCTGTCCTGAGGAGGCATTCTACAGATTAGCCAAAACCAAGTAATAAGCACAGTTTTAAATCACTTACTCTCTAGGCTTGTTTGAAATACTTTGTGACAGTGTTTTGATCAGTAATTAAAAGTAATAAAATCTATCCTGATTGTATCTTTACATTTTCTCCATTCCTCATTCCATGATGCAGTTTTTGAAATACTACTTATTTGTGATAAAATGATTGCCTGGTTTTCTGATTAGTTTATTGATGTGAAATTCCATGACTTGTATGAAATGGGATAGGAAATCTTAAGGCCAAATCTGGATCTTTATATATAATACTGTTCAAATTGGAAATTTCTACTGAAATCAGGACAGAGTATTTTTACTCAATTACTACTCCTGCGATTAATTAGATAATGGCTTCCTAGGTGGAAAGATAGGGTAGAGCTTGTGCCTTGTTTCCTTCTATGTATCTGTTAGAGTATATTATAAGGGTTTGACTTCTTTGTAACAATTCTATTTGTCCACAGCAGTCATTCAGACTCAATTAGAGTCCATGGGGTAAAATTACCTTCTTTAAAAAGGAGCTGTCTATTAGAAGTGGTTTAGATGTCCTCTTTAAAAGAGAGTAAATGATGCAAATTTCTCACAGACTGTACCTCTAAATCTGTCCCTTTACTATGGGGAGACAGGAGGAAAAGCCACCTCTGAAGGGATCAAATGTTTTTTGAAAACTGGTTCAACTGAAGTCTGATATTTTTCATCCAAAGTAATGGAATGCAAGTTAATGCTTATCTTGCTTTCAGAATTTTTAGACCAAATACACTGTTACGTAGTTTTCTTAAATACATGTAGGTCATCAGGTTATATCCTATAATCACCCTACATATTTTATTGCATTTGGATGTTTCCTGAAACAGATGGAAATCTCTTCAGAAGCAGGAAAAAATGTATATTTTGTGACCCAATCAGTATCTCACAGAGAGTGTGATTTTTGGGTTGTGTTCAGAAGCTTTCACGGGATCAGAAGGGAGTGGCAGCCGATTCCTCGGTGCAGGGTTTGAGTACGATTCCGCCTGACACCTTCAAATGAAGCTGTTACTCTGTGGTTGTGGTTTCACGTGGTAAAAGTCACATTCCAGTGAAGTTGACTGATTCCAGCAGATTGTTTTGGGTGTGTCTGTGTATATGAGAATGACTCAAGTCAGTGCAAGGTTCATCACTGAATCCCATGTCTAGTTTGTGTCTTCCAGCATTTTTTTTGCATAGCGCGTGTAATCGGATTTAAGCCTACAGAGAAATGACAGACTTTAAACCTCCCTTCGACTTTTTCTGGCTGTAGCAAAGCAAAACTTTCCTGATGTGGGGGAGGGAGGTGTTGGAAGGGATGCCCTGGCTGTGGTGTTTAATGGTGATGATGCGTGTGTTCACAGGGGCCGTGGGGGAGTGCCTCCGCCGCCAGCAGGAGTGCCCAGAGGGGCTCCGGCTCCCAGGGGAGTCCCTCCCAGCAGAGGTCCGGTCAGTCGGAGCCGGGGACTTCTGGCACCCAGAGCACGAGGAGTTCCTCCCCCTGCAGGGTACCGGCCCCTGCCGCCGCCCCCGGCACAGGAGACCTACGGGGAATATGTAAGTGGAGCTGTGGGTGTGCTGTGCATGCGGTGTGTGTCACTCCGGAGAGGTGTCATCCCGTCGGAGCTCTGCACTAGCTCTGTAATTAGCACCTAATCGAGTCCTACACCCGGCACCTGTGACAAACTGTGGTCATCTCTCTTTACCCCTTCAGACTTGAACTGCTTAATTTAAAAAGAAAATTCAGGTTATATGTGTACACCACCATAAAGACATTTACAGTGCATTTGGCAAAATAGTTATGTACCTCTTAAATGTTTTGTATTAGATTTCTGCTTTCCAAAAAACCTGAAAAATCACAGTGTTGTAGACTTAATTCTCAACTAAAACAAAATAATATTCTAATCTTCCTTCCTAAACCTGTCGTTGTGGTCATACAGTTGTTTAATGATTGGACAAGTAAAATATTTTTATGAAAGCTTCAGAACGAATCCTAAAATTTTCACAATGCACAGTGTATCTCAATAAGCCATACATATTCGTCTTGATTTTATTGTATTTAACAATATACATAAACAAAATAAACATAAAACTTATTTTATACATAAAATAAAATAAACATTGTATTGTGTTTATTGTATTAGAGTCATATCAAAATACTTTTTATGTTGTATATGACAAAATTACACAGTTATGAATTGTTAGGGAAAACTTAAATTGAACTTACAGAGCAGCAAGATAGAGAAAAAAGATCAGTAAATCAAAACTATAGTGATAAAAATGAATTTAGTCTTACAGAAAAGTAATACCTTCAAGGATGATGCTTTTAATGTCTTACATATACTAATCCTTTTAGTGTACCCTCTTTACAGCCAAGTGTGTCTGGACTTTGTGTTGTTTAGATAAGCAAAAAAGGAGATTCTGCATTCCTGAAAATGGCTTTGCTATTTAGAGCTTTTTGCTTTTCTCTTAACCCTTCTTTCACCTACCTTCTCCTCTTTTCTTCCAAAGATCCCCACCAAAACCCTCTAAATCAAATAGCAGCTTTTGTTCTTTTGACAGAAATCCAGTTTTATATGTAACACTTGTAGCTTTATTCAGAAAGAAGTTTAATGTTGTTAATGTAAACATTTACGGCATATAACTGAACAATTCAGAAGAAGTTTATGTAGTTCATTAGTTTTGAGGAAGAATACTTAACAACATACCTAAATTTCCCCTGGCTATCCTTGACTGGTCAGAGTGGGCACTGCAAAAAAGTGGTTCTGTTGCAATGTTTTCAATGGAATCAGCCCTCATTGAACAGCCTGTTTCCAGGACATCTATTCTAGGGAGATGGTAAAATATAAACCTCTTTGAGTAATTTCATATTTATATATGAACTGCTATTTGTAGCATGTGTCTATAGAAGTGGCATGGAAGTAACTGTTTGATTCAGTATCCTGATGTGTGCTTCACTTCTGAGAGAATAATTAGAAGATAGCACTTTACAGAAAAATAGTGCTGTGCTTAAATAACTTCTAAAAAGAATGTTCTTTAGAATTGGATCGCTTATCTTCTAAACAAGATACCTTAACTGGGATAGATACAGATAGATATAGCACTTAAAGCTGTAGTTGATAAAGCAGGGCTAGATGGTCCATTTTTTCTTTAGAAGAATGTTCAGCAGGGACATGAGCTATTGGTGTATTGCATGCTCAGTGCTAAATTTGTTGCTTGGTATTTTTTACCTGTCCATTTGCAGTACATTATCAAAGTGCCTTAACTGTGTCTTTTACAGGTTAAGGGAGCACAGTAGGAGTCATGAGCAGTATTGCTGCCCCTTCTTTACTAATTCCTCTTTAGTTATATCTAATATTAAAGCATGAGTTTGCCAACCTGAGCAGAATACGGTCTTGTTGATTGAGAAGTCTCTGTAGAATGAGAATGTCAGAAAGACTGGAGGGTACCATAAGTTATTTTCAGCACCATCAAAGCTTTGGAGACTGAGATATCCAGAGAGGTTACATAGCAGCCTTTGTAAGTGTGTTGGGTTTGTGTGGCCTGGTTTTGGGGTGCAGAGGTGGCTTCTGTGAGAAGCTTCTGGCAGCTTCCCCTATGTCCAGCAGAGCCACTGCCCGCCAGCTCCAAGGTGGACCTGCTGCTGGCCAAGGCAAAGCCCAGCAGCAATGGTTGTACTGCCTCTGCGATCATGTATTTAAGAAAGAGGGGGAAAAAAAAACCCCAATCTGGAGCAGTCTGTTCCTAAAGGGCTTCACCCCATGGAAGGGATCCACACTGGAGCAGTTCGTGAAGAGCTGCAGCCCAAGGGAATGGCTCACATTGGAGAAGTCTGCACTGGACTGTGCCTGTGGGAGGGAACTGATGCTGGAGCGGGTGAAGAGTGTGAGGTGTCCTGTCCCTGGAGAGAAATGGGCAGAGACAGTGTGTGGGTAACTTAGCACAGCCCCCATTCCCATCCCCCTGCATTGCTGTGAGGGAGGAAGTAGAGAATTTCAGAGTGAAGTTGAGACTGAGAAAGAAAGGAAGAGTATGGGGGAAGGTGTTGCCAAATTTAGTTTTTATCTGTCATCGTCCTACTCTGATTTAATTGGTAAAAAGATAATTTCCGCCAGATGGGTCAGTTTTGCCTGTGTCAGTAACTGGTGAGTGATGTCTCTCTGCTCTTTTCTTGAGCCATGAGACTTTTGGCATGGTTTCTCTCCCCCATCCACCTGAGGAGGAGAGTGACAGAGCAGCTTTGGTGGGCACCTGGAGTCCAGTCAGGGTCAACCCACCACAAGAAGGCTCTCCATTGAGGATTGGAAAGTCCTAAGGATTCATGAAGCTTTTCATTCCCTTAGGCTTACAAGCCTTTGTTTTATACTCATTAAGCTAATGTGAAACTGCAGCTTCAGGAGGAAGCAAACTGTGTGCAGATGGAAGCTTTGAACCACTCACTCCTATAACTCCATGAATATCTCAAAGGTGATTATGGGCTTTCAGTATGTAAAGTCCTTGCCTGTTTCCTCTGTTAAATCTACCTTGTTACAGACAATGAATTACAAACAGCTTCCCTTTTCCTTCACTCCCTTTGCTAACTGTGTGTAGTCCTTGACACAAATGAATTTTTAACACCTATGAATAACTCAGTTCTGCCTCCTGCTTATCCTGATATCTCTCCTTCCTCTTCTTGATTAAGTAGCTGGGGGTTTTTTAATAGTTACCATTAAAATGGGAAAGGGAATGGCTACTTCATTCTCAAGAATTGGAAGGGTTACTTCTGGAGACAGTATTTCACATGGGAAAAACATCACAGGCAAAAAAATCATTAATTTAAGGTGCATTTTAATGTGGACTCCAGATCAAGAAAACTGTGAACATTGCTGTGCTGTGTTAAGAGCCCAGAGGGAAGTGTTTCAGAACCTTTCCCATTACAGAAAGCCCTACTCAGTGCAAGATGCCTCCATCTTTTGTCATCTTTCTGGGGTCTTTACATTGGTGGCCTTTGAATGCTTTGTCTTTCTCTGCAGCAGTCACACAACATATGGAGTAGCAGCAGTATTTGCTTATTTCCCCAGTTCAATGTAAGCAGTTTTCCCACTCCACTGTTGCCAGTATCGCTTATGAGACTCAGCTCCAGGACTCATTCCTCCTGAGACTCCACCACACTTTTAGTACCATGATGAGGCTCTTGAAGCCACTAAATGACAGTTCCTTATCATTTTCTCTGAAGACTGACTCTTTAATAGCTCTGGTTGCTGTGATAAACTTTCTCTGAAGACTAGCAGGACTCTCATTTTTATTTCCTCAACTGCTCAGGTCAGGAGAAAACCTATTGTGACATGTGAAGCATGGCCAGGTTTATTTTTGTAATAGTTGGCTAAGGGAAACCATACTAGGTGGATGCTACATTTATTGAAGCACCTACAGATGGTTTCAGAAGCATTTTTCTCATAATTAAATGTGACTTTTTCTCTACTCATTGAACTATATTGTGTAATAGATAAAAATATTTTTATGTATTTTTAAGCTGACAACTTATTCCACTTCGATAAGAAATGGAAATTGTATTTAACTACCAGCTGAAAATTTTAATCTTTTCCACAATTTTCCAATAAGCAGGAAATTAGTTACAGTGTAAGGTCAATTCCTCAGTGAATGTTCAGTCAAACATAGGTTAGAACAGAACTGCTTAGTCTCAGTTACTGTCTCGTAACGCTGCTCTTGGCCTCGTGCTGCTGTCATCTTCTTAGCAGCTTCCAACCTCTGAGGCTTTTTTCCAAATTAGCAACACAGCAGTGGGATTGAAGCTTTTTGAGAGTATATTTTTATTTGATGATCTTTTCATTTTACAGAGGCAAATATTTTGCAAATATTCTGCCAGTATTTCACTTCTGCACTTTTCATGAATGTATTTGTGATGATGCCATGTCAAGTCCTGTTTTGGCTGCTTAAGTGCGTTAAATGCAAAGTGAGAGTTTTATCTGAGTTCATTATCAGATTTTTAGGCATTAAGAACTTTAAACATGGATTTAAAACCTGTTGCTCTGGCAGTGTGGAATGACTACACTGAAAAAATAACGCCATCGGTCTAGCATGTTATGACCAAGACTTGCTTCAACACTACTTTGAAAGGCAGTTGGACCTAATATTCCTCCCAGTTCTGGGGAAAATTGGTGGCAGAGCTTTATTTCTGTTGGTGACTATTTATTGATGTTTTCTGGTCTTCAGATGCGGGTTAACTCAGTGGCAGTTTCCTAATGCACTGACCCACATGTATAATTTCTAGCAGCTAATGCTTCAATGACATTGCTTTGTGTATTAAGAAATACAACTAAGATGGGATGTCTACCAATAAGAGATCAAGAGAGCCTTTCTAATGTTAAGTAAATTGCAACTTGAAAAAGACCATTGTGAATTACTTCCAATTAGATGACAAGTTTATTTGAACTTGGATACAGATACAGGCTGCTCAGAAGGATGTACAGAACAGCTGGATGCAAATAAGTTACTGGTAACAACGAGCTTCAAAATCTTCTCCTTAAAATCTACATTTATTTATTTCTGCTTTCTGCAAAACCATAGAGGTTATGAGTGTTTTAAAGCTTTGCTTTAACTGATCAACAAAGCAGACTTCAGACTTAGGATTATAATTCTCACACTAAGTCTGAGACTGTAATTAACACTGTCTGTGTACTGTGAAGTACATGTGTATTACATATATTACAGTAGTGTGAGACTGTGCTTGTTCTGCTTCCCATGACTAATGGGGAAGACCCAAAATATTACCATAATCTGCTGTCTAACAAGACCTCTCCCAAAATAATGAGCAGATGATGTGTTGCTCTCTCTTTGCAAAGTGAAATCGCAATATTTTTCTGGTGGTGGAATTTCTGTGGTTCAAATTCCTATTGCAGGTATTCATTTTCCCTTGGTCCTCTCTGGAGGTGACATGCTGAGCACCAGGGTGGTGTCCCAGCATACACAGTGCTTTCTGTCCTTTTGGTTTTGCAAGAAATCCTACCCATTTGTGGTAAGCCTTAGGGAAAGTGTATTCACAAGTAGTATTTGGCTGTTTGGCTAAGAAATTCATTTCGTGATCCAGTGATTATTACAAAATACTAATGTAAGTATCAATTAGTGAAAAGAATGATTGCAAGGTCTTACTATTTACAGGGGAGTGCCCATTCAATTGCAAAACCTATAGCCTGTTATTTAGTTCACTTTCTTAGAAAGCCAGTGCAAATTCTGTTTTAATCTCCAGCCTTGAGCTTTGAATTCCCTGTCTCCCTATTGAGATCATAATTAATTTAGATTTTGAAAAACTGAAAATTAGGATTAATGTGGAAGCAATTTCTTAGAGCTGTTAATAACACTGCTGATTTGGTGTGATGAACTGTTTGTAAAGTAGAGTTTTCTCATTAACATTCAGTTGCTGTTTGGGGTTGAACAAGGTAAGATCTGTAGGAAAAAAAATTAGTAAAAACTCTGTATACCATATAGAAAACCCCAAATTTTTTACTTACAAATAAAGGCTTCTTGAAGTTGAGGTGGCAGAATAATAGTGAAAGTAAGGGCTAGTCCAGATGATGTGAGATTTGCAAAGAATTTCAAATCTTGGATGGAGTTCAAGTATAATTTCAATGTCACTTTGCACTATTTGCACCGTGTTTTAATTTACCTTGGTCTTGTGAGTGTTGATACCTTCCTAATGACATGCAGCATTCTAAATCAGTGGTTTTATTTGCTGAGTTGTTTCAAATGTGAAGCTTTTTGTTTGTCCTGGAAAACGGCTTGAATTAGCTTCAGTCTCTAAGAACTAGAGAAATTATCTTTTGTCCTTGCTGTCCCTGTTCCCCTCTGTGGAAAATGTTGTGGTCTCCATTTAGGTATTGCACCATTTTTTGAGAAGTTTGTTTACTGAGTTCTGGCTTTTCAGAAGTGCTGACGCTATTCTTAAATCAGGGGAATTCAAGTAAGACTTTTGGAAAGCAAGTTTATAACATGAAAACATTATTTCTTGGCTTTTCCTTCCCAATCCAGTGTTCTTTTTCATAGTAAACAGGACAAGCAAGAAGAGATAAATGTAAAAAAAAATAAGGTTTCAAATTTTAGGCCCTTCAATTAATTGTTTTGTTTAATTTTCACTCTTTTATCTTCTTTGGGGTTTTCAGGATGAGATGGCGAGGGAATGCAAAATGTTTCAATTTTCCCAGGAGTTTGGTCAACATTGGCTGTGGGAACAGTGGAGAGTTTTGGAGAAAAGGCTGAAAATGTTTTTCCCTTGCCTATCTCAAAAGTCTTGTAGAAAGATCCTATAAAATTATTTTCAGTGTTTTAGTTTAAGCTGCTTATCTAAAACTTGGTATTATTGAATGAGCATGAGTCTTCCTCATCCCGACTCTGCTCCCTGCTGTTGTGTATAGAAAACCAGACTTGTTTTGGTCTGATAGTAATTTGGTTTAAATGTTCCTGTCTATATTCATTAGCAACTCCTCAGGGTTTTTTTGAGGTGCATGAAAAACAATCCACTCCTGCATCTCTCATTCCAGGAATACCTTATTTATTCTGGTTGGATATGTACTCAGCTCCTTCTGGATGAAAACAGATGAAAATCTCCAAAATAGGAGCTTACAGTCTGTGCATGCTTGCTGCTAATGTCCTTGATGCTGGCACTCAGACTTTAGATGGTTGTAGCTACCCATATTTGTTTTGATTGCCCCATATTCCCTGTTGATTAAATGAGGGGGGGATGTTATTCCCATGTAACAAAATGGCTCTTCTTCTCTTTACAGTTCTAATTTGCTGAGAAAAGTTCATTGCACTGCACTGATGTTGTTTTGCGTTTTCTCCTTCAAGTTGATCTCTGCACAACTTTTCTTTTTTTGTTTTTAATTTGATAGTTTTTATCTAAAAGGAATATGTTCCTCCAGTATTCTGGGATAAAGTAGTGGTGTAAGTTTTAATTTCAGAGACTGATGAGGAAAAAAAACCACAGTCTGTTTGCTGTAGTGGTAATGGCCCTTATTTTTTTTCTTTGGATGGATTTCCTTAGATGAGAACAGCTGGAAAATTGATTTCTTATTGATTTCATGATTTTTTTTTCCCCTAGCACTGCAAATGGCCTTTTTGTTAAAGGCCACTTTTACCATCTTCTTTCTTCCTGTTTCTCTGTCTTGTTCTTTGAAATGTTGTTCATTTTCCTTAAAGAGGGTCCAAACAGTAGTCTGTCATTGTCACTGCCAGCAGATTACAATTTAAAACCGCCATTTCCTGTTCTCCTCTACCAGGGGTTTGTTTAGAGAACTGTTGTAATTAAAAAGCACTGATGAGCAAGGCTTAGCATGATTTATAATGTTTTGGGGAGTGCAGAGGTTTTGACAAAGATTGCTTTCATCATTTTTTGACCCATAATAGTAACTTAATATATTTGAAGGGAGCATATTTACACTTTGCCTTTGATTCTTTTAATGAAAAATGTCTGTACTTTACCCAGAGCAATTAGAGCTACCAGTGCTGCTCTTTGGATTTATGTCACCTGTGGGCACTGTCATTGAGACCACTGCAGGCAGAAGCTTCTTTAAGTAGAAATGCTTACAAGTTGGCTTAGTAAAGGACTTCATTAATAAGCTTAAAGATTTTACAGAGTAATTTCATATTCTTTTTGGATAACCTGTGTTGTAACTCCAGCTGTTCTGTTTCTTTGGGGGAAGATTCTTAAGCCTGAAATCAAGACGGCTGCTCTTGATACCTTCCTCATGGATACTTCAAATGTTGGGTGATAAATACCTGTAGTTTAGGAGGACTTTCAGCATTTTCAACTCTTTTTCCCTGCATTTCTGTTGTAAGCACAGACTCTTCAGCACACTTGCTGCCTTTTGATCAGACTAAATCTGGTAAGACTTACGTTTTCCAGGTTATCCTGAAAAGTAGAATAATGAGTAACAAAGAAAAGGCTTCTGTTCATGGAATCAAGACGTGATCTGGTGTGGGCTTTTGAGTTTTGATGTGGGAGATGAACTATGGGTTCTCCAGTAAATTTTCTGATATCTGAAGACATTTAGGAAAAGCTATTTGTGGACATGTAGTATGAATAGAGAGGGAAGTCCATTGTATTACATTTAGTAGGTAGAAGGAATACAGACACAGTCTTCCATGTGAAGAGGAATAATGGCTTTAAATATAAAAGTGAATGCTTTTTTAAGTACCTGAAAGATGCCCAAAAATCAGCAGGAAAAATGTAATGAGAAGATTCTTATGAAGGTGTAATTCTTTTGTTATTACATAGAAAGAAATCTGTATAGCACTGCTTGGGCTTAGTAGAATGTACTTAATACAAAGGTGTACCTTAGTACAGGATTTCTGTGCATATAAGTTCAGTCCTGTCCATTTTCATTATATATGTTTAAAAATTATAGTTACTTTCATTTAAGTTAGCATGGTATTTCATAGTACTGAAACATGCCAGATGCTGAAGGGCATTTCACCTAAATACTAAATAAACTTAAAGAAAGCATTTGCTGAAGCCACTAGAGGTCTGATTCAGAAAGAAAATACTCAAGTAGTGTGGATTTAATTTAAAATGTAAAAAATTCTGTCTTGGTTGACCTTATTTGTAACCTCCTGAAAGAGAAAGTTTTCAAATACTGCATGACTAAGAGCAAATACTGTCAGACCTAGTTCAGGGAAAGCTCTAAAACATACTTCAGCTGCTCCTGCCTAATTGCTACTTCAAAGGAGTCGTGCAGAGCAAACACGTATTCTGGAATTTGAATCTCCTTTTTCTTAATAGGACAAGCTATTGAGAGCAAACCCATTCTATTTTTGGGGCATGTTGCACATGTTTATCTTGGGTTTTGTGTAAACTTTTTAACTGTAAATATTAGGGAAAAATTCTTTTCTGTGAGGGTGGTTTGGGGCATTGGCACAGGCTTCCCAGAGAAGCTGTGGATGCCCCATCCCTGGAAGCATTCAAGGCCAGGCTGGACAGGGCTTGGAGCCACCTGGTCTAGTGTGGACAGGTGGAGGGTGTCCCTGTCCATGACAGGGAGTGGAACAAGATGATCATTAAGGTCCCTTCCAACCCAAACCATTCTGTGATTCAATACATCAATATAAGATCTATTTAAGCAGATTATAGTAATTTCAAAAGCACAGGTTGATGATGTTAATTCTAAGTGACAGGAGTCACGCATATAAACCACAAATCAGTTGTCTTTCCATATGAGGCTTCTAAAGGCCATCTTCAACATCATAATGCAGGGCTTAATTTCAGGAATTGTCCACTTAGTAACACACAAAGTGGTGAACAGTAATGAGTCCTGGGCAAAAATTCTCTCGAAGACAAATTCTAATAAAAGAAATAGTTCAGTCTGATACAGAATGGATCTCCCACAAATTTTCCCTTTGTTCTGTTAAACATCTTATGAAGGATCTTTTCATTTCAAATTTATTTTGTTCGTTTGTTTTCAAGAAGTCAAAGAAACATAGTAACTTCAAAGTAGTCTCTTATCTTTCCTTCATGATCCATTTTTTCAGTAAAATAGTTAACATAAATGTGAATGAGAAGACTGATTGCTCTAAGGATTCCTTAGTGGCAAATCTTTCCTATCCTGTTAAAAGGTTACTTTGACTTCTCTGCTTCCATTTGTTGCCACTGCTGGATGTGCCTGGTTTGAAGTTTAGAAGCCCCTCTTAGGGATGGCTGGTTCACAGTTGGGAGAGTCTATGAGAGGAGACCAAATATCATGTAAATGTTCTGGAACAGAGCAAATAAATTGGCTCAGGCAGCTTCTGCTGTTGGTCAGGATCCATATTGATAACAGATGTCTGTGTATTGCATCAATAAGTAATAAAATGCCTGTTTGGAATACCTGCCAGGAGGCAGTGGGATTGGGGGTTAGTCTGTGGCTTGTCAAGAAATATCCATATCTGATGGGCAAGAAAATCCTAAGAGTCTGTTTTAATTTTTAGTTTCAGGGCAGTGAATTACTGAAGGAGAAAATGCATTTCGTTTTAAGAGTGACTATTTATCTGTGGATCCCCGTGCAACCGACAGTTGAAAGAATCCTGGTTTCTTCTTCCAAACCAATGAATAAACTTACTCAGCTGTGCTGGCAAATACACAGACACCCTTCTAATCACTGCTGGGAAACAATCATGTGCATGTGCACTGCTCTACCGGTGGTGAAGTTCTGTTGATAGGCAGGTTGCCTGTTTTCCATAGAAGCAATTTCAAGTGACTGGAAAACTTGCTAAAAACTCATAGGAAATTAGGTTTCCTATCAGTTGTTTTGAGGATGTCACTGGCTTCTGCTATAGAAAACTGTCAGATTCCCATTATTGGAGATGTTTTCTGCTTGAGTTGGACAATCCATCCATCATTTGTCATCCCTATCTAATTGATACCGCTTGTTGGTTTTGTTTTCTGTCATTGTTGAAAGATTCTTAAACGTTCTTTTTCATAAAAATACTGGTTCTTTCATGAGGCTTTATTCTTTAGTTTCCAAGGTTTGATACATACTTATTCAGAAAACACCATTTTTATTTATTTATAGACACACACACACAAATTTATATTAAAGATGATTCCCCAGTCTTCGCAGTGTCTTGTCATTAGGTCTTTCTCAAATGGCAAACCTGGGCAAGATGCCCCTAAATATCCATTGAGGTCTTTGGCATATTTAGACAGGATTTAGATATTAGGATTTCCTAGGAATCAATGCAGTGGATGTGCCATTTCTACTTTTATTGTGTTTAGCTCAGGTAGGTGTATTATTGGACAAAACAGTAAATTGATGACAGTTCTTCAGATTTCTATAGGTCATCCCTCTCTGTGAAAAAACAGCATCACTGTCACGTGTTTTTATCTTAAACTTCTGTATGGCTGGGGTTAGGGGTTTGTTCAAATATTTTGGTAAGAGTGTCATTGTGTAACTTAAATAGTGTGAACAATGTGTAGATGAATAAGAAGTCCTTACTTCTAGTTTGTTGTTCACTGCTAAACTCCCACAGGCTGAAGAGTATTTCCAGGGCATTTAGAGTACTAAAACTATCATTCTTACTAGTCTTAGCTGTAGGGAAGTTCTTTCCTATCCAAAGTCTACATAGAGTATTGAATTTATTGTCCAGAAATAAGTGAGATACCTAAGTCAATAGCACAATATTTATTCAGATGTTTTGATTCCTGAGATGCCTCCCAGAGGTTTCTTGAAGATCAGTAGCTCACTCAAACTCAAGAACATGGAGACATTAAATGTTTGTACTGTCTCTACACAAGCCAGCGTTAACTAAAAAAAAAATCTTTTTGAAGTGCACTGCCAATAGCTCAAAGTGACTTCAAAGAAATTATGGTCTAAAATTTGTAGATAGAAGTGGTCTCTATTAATATTAAGATCTTGCCACTTCATGGTGTACATATGTAATGATGCATACATTTCAGGAGAGTGTTCTCTCTCACACATAAAACTAGGTTACTGCTCTGTTTCTGAGGTGTGCTTGAAGTTAATATTGCATCTTCTATATCATTTCAGGAGTATGATGATGGCTATGGAGCTGCTTATGATGAACAAAGCTATGATTCCTATGATAACAGCTATAGCACTCAAGCACAAAGGTAAGCCTCCAAATCAGCTGTATCTACAAGTAAAAAATTCTGTGGTTGGCCAGTTAGTTTTACTTTTTTTTCAATTTTTCAATTTCAATTTTTTTTCAAAGTTTTTCAATTTCATCCTAAACAGCAAAAAGGATTTTAGAAATAATCCCTATGTTACTTGTCTTTACTATCATGTAAGTCTAAAAGTTAAATTTCTTAGTGGCTGAAAAGAAACAGAATTGAGAACTTGTAACAGTTTTAGTGATGCCAAACCTTAAATCAAATTTCTCAAGAGTTCAGGGAGTTCAGGAAAATTTAATTCAGATTCATTGTGGGAGGGAGGAGTGGGTAAGAAGGAGAGAGGAGAAAAAAACCAGATTTATAAAAGATATTAAAACATCTGAAACACAACTGATTAAATTTTCTTACTATGTTAATGAAGTTATATTCCAGTATTTTACCAGTATTTGACTGTAAGAAAAGTACTCCCTTCTGTTTTACTCCTCTGTGGAATTCCTTGTGATAAATTTGTTTCTCTTGCCATTTGTTTTCCTTCTCCCACTTCATTTTCAGCAGTATTTTTATACACTTTTGATATTTTTTTCTTTTTTTAATTTTGTTTTCTTCAGAGGAGTCAGTATTTGCCAACTCATGAGTAACACTGGGCCACAGTGTGACCCAGCAATGGGAAATATGCTGTGGAGTACAAACTGCTTCCTTTAAGTGGTAGTTTGAACTTCATGACAAAAATCCCATTACAAATTTAGCAGCTTGGCTGATCATCTTCACTTCTCGGTATTTCCAGTGTGCCTGTCTGGAAAGGGAACTTCTGTGCACCTTTTAATAAGTTGTAATTTATTTTCACTCTTTTTCTCTCAGATCAAGCATTCATAATTTGCTCAGTAGTAGATGTTTGAATGTATTTGACAATGTCTTGAAATTTTATGGCAAGGTTGTGACCTGCCTCTGAGGTAGGGTTACTGAGGTTCCTGTTAATAAATCCCTTGTGGGGAATTGGAGTTAAATTGAGTAATGTGTATGAGGCAGATTTTTTCTGTCTTCTGCTAAATATATAAGATTTACAGTGCAGCTTTATCTGAAACAGTACGGAACTGTTCACAGCAAAGTTGAGAGCAAGCTGTTTACACCTGTCATCTGCTTTGCTGTAGTGTTGTCACACATAACTTCAGTTTTGTTGTGTAAATGAGTATTTTTCTGTGCTCAACAACTTAGTCAATGTGAAAAAGCATAGTGGAAAGTTCAAGTGTCATTATTGTTGAGAACTAAAATAATGAAATTGCCTTTGTGTCTGAGACTTGGCTCCTACAGACTCTAAGCGTGATAAAAATATGACAAGAAATCAGCAGTGTAGAATCTTCAGAATACGAGACTCTGTAGAGTGTTACATTTCAAGGGCAGTTACTAGTAATGGATTTTTTTTTCCCAAAAGAGAATTGCCAAAGTAGTCCTCAACTTTTATGGTTGTAATTTTGTTCTGGCTTCCGGCTTGTTGTGTTGGTAAATGGGTTTATTCTACACAAATGTTTAGACTTCATTACAAAGCCATTTGCCTGAGCCAAAATTAAACACTACTTGGATTTGATTTTTTTTTCCACATTAAGAAGGTTTTCACTGAGATTTTCTTCCTTTGAACTAAAATTAGGAAAAAAGCAAATCTCCCAAGCAATGAAATTGCTCTTGTAAAGGATTAATACAGAAGAATATGTATAATATTCTTAGATACATGTGCACATGCTTAGCTGTCTAGAATGAGATACTTCAAAAAATGATTGTTCTACATTGTATTTTACCTGTAGTTTCCCAATACATATATTGTTAGATTTTAATTAATTTTTTATCTTTTTAATGATTGCTTGACTTTTTCCCCCTAATTTTATTAAGTGCTCTGTGGTAAAAGAAAACAAGAAATTATTCACTTGCATGTTTCTCACAGGATATCAGCACTCATTTTCTGGCATATTTTCTGGCTTGGCCGAAAGAATTTTAGGATAGTATTGGCAGGCAAGAAGTAATAACTATAAACAGCCATCTGAGCTACCTAGACTAGCATTCCTGTCTTTAATCTGAATATCAAGTAGTAGCCCATATTGCAAAATATCATTGTGTAACCACTATGAGGTACTTACCATATTTAGGTGCATTACAATGCTGTTAATATGAAGGAAAAGTGCATTGTTTTCATAGTTTAGCCTTATTTCATTCTTGATATTTTTTGGCCTCATAAAACATGGAAAGAAACTGCATTTTGCACGTGGAGAGTAGTTATGTGTTTAAAATTCATCATTTAGTGACCAGAGTATGGAAATACTATTTCCTTTTCTAAGATGAAAATAGTAATCTTGAAGTAGAAGTATTTTTAGTAAGTCTTCTGATACTGATCTCTCTAGAAATATTGCAATATTAATGATACTGTGTAATAAAGAGGAAATTTGAGAAAAAGCTAGTAAACTGAAACTGAGTTGTCTCACTAAATTACTTGCAGTAGTTTTTAGTATAAGGTTAAGTTTGAATGCAGGAACAGGTCATAATGCTCACGAGTGTACATTGTGTGAGATGGTGGAAATAGTGAAAATGCTCATTTTTGTTTAAAACAGTTTGCTTATTTAGTGATTCTTTTGTTAAAGATGTATGGAAATTAATATAGAATTTTAAATATCTGTAGGAATTTCAGAGATATGTAAGAGGTTGCACAACAGCAAATCTTCTGCTGTAGGTGCAACAGGAGTGCATTCTCCAGATTCAACCTTCAGCAGAACACAATGTGATTCTCTTTTATTGCTCTTTTAATTGGGATATTTCCAGTGTATTTCCCAGAAATGGCCAAATCTGAGATGATTTAGGATGGGTGACATGTTTAGATGTGAAGAATAAGACACTTTGTATTTCTGTGTGCATTAAGGTAGTTGGGACTTTCTTTTTTCCCACAAATAAATTATTCCTTTCTAACTGACTGCTTGCTGATAGCAAGTTGTGAGTGGTTAGAAGTTTAATGTTGTTTTGTTTGACATGGTGTGAGACTGTATCCTTCCTTGTGCCTGGCAATCCACAGTTTGAGTTAAAACCTGCCACAGCACTAACAGAGAGAGAAACATGAGAGCTTTCTGATAGTTTCATCTATCTTAATGCCCTGTAATCCTATAAAAAAATGTTGTTTTCCTTTAGAACATTTTATTATCCACTGTTGATTGTTCATGCAACAAAGCCTCAAATAGTGCTTCTGGATGTCCTTTAACAGAATTATTTTTTATGGTTGAAAAGACTTAAAATATCCCTTGAAGCTGTACTGTGCTTTGCTAGATCCTTAATTGATTTTTAGAAGATTAAATTATAGGTATAGTTTTTTGCAGAGGGATTGTTAGATGATACTTTTATCAGTACAAACTGGGATGTTTAATCAACTGGACTGCTTAGTCTTCTAACAAAAAACCAAAACAATCTAAAATTAAAAAAATCTTTTGCAATTTCTAAAAATCAGAAGATAGCAAATATTTCATAGAATCATGGAATGGTTTGAGTTGGAAGGGACCTCAAAAATCATTCAGTTCCAAGCCTCCTGCCATGGGCAGAAACACCTTCCACCAGACCAGGTTGCTCCAAGCCCCATCCAACCTGGCCTTGAACACTTCCAGGGATGGAGCATTCACAGATTCTCTGGGCAGCCTGTGGCAGTGCCTCACCACCCTCACAGTAAAGAACTTCTTTCTAATTAATATCTAATCTAAATCTCTCCTCTTTCAGCTTAAAGCCATACTCTTTTCTCCTATCACTACATGCCCCAATATGCAATCAGGCTTTAGGGTTATATGATATGCAGTCATGGGCATGTTATGCAGCCAGGAATTCCTTCATAAAATTTCTTCTATATACATCTTTATTAATTTCACACGTGCAGTGGTGTGCCAAACACCTTTTCAGGATCTTAAGGTAAATTTGAATTGTAATTGTGAAAGCCAAACTCATGACTGCTGTTGCTGATATTTGTCAGAGACATGTAGACTTGTCACCAGCATGTATAAATCCTTACACAACTTAGCTCACTCTTAAAGGACTTCCCAGCCTGTCTAGAATTATATTTATTCCCTTGGATATATTGCAGAAAGCAGTGGGTGCTTTGATGGTCTGGTGTTAATGCTAGACCAATTTTATTATGAAAATTCACCTAATGGTATTGTGGAAGAATCATGAGGATTTATTGAATCTTCATTTAAAATTGTAGTTTAAACATTTTCAGCATGAAAAAAGTCTGGTTATTTTAAATCTCTGAAATAGGTTTCAAATTGAGCCAAAGTACTTTTGGTCCCTTAGTGACTCTGCACAAGTGTTTGCGAGGACAATAATATGGCAAAGGGAAATGGATGCTAATAAATCAATTGTCACTGTCAGCTCACTGTTTAATGTTCCCTAGAATACATAAGATTTATCACTGAGGAATTGTAGAATAATGGTGGTGTATGGAAACAAAGTCCACCAGGGAGATGTACTACATCATTCGGATTTAGCGCTGCCATCTGCTTAATGGCATTGAGATGACTACAGAGGTACTTATGATCAACCATTCATAGCAGTGACAGATGCTGCAGAGAGTTAACATGCCAGGGAATGAGGTTTGGTGCTGAAATCCAGATTATGTGGCAAGGTTGCTGAGAAAGGGGGCTGGGTTTGTTACCTCTCCAGTAGCGTTACAGGGTTTACTGTCGAGAGAGAATGGCTAACGCAATTACTGTAGTGCAGAAAAAAATGTGGAGAAACCCCATCTGTCTGCTTCAGGCACTCAGAAGTTTCAGAGAACTTCTGTAGGCTTGTCTGGTAGCATTTAAAATGGGATACTTTTCCTAGGGAAGAAAAAAGATTTTGTCTAGCTTTATTTTTTAGCCTACAACAGAGATCAGCAGCCTAAACTATGCAAGGCACACTTTGTGTAGCTGTATGCCAGTGTTTGTTGAGGGACAAGAACGAGTCATTTATGTGGTAATGTCATTTTGTGTTTAATTATCATTTATAATTTTAAGAGTATTTTAGATCTTCAGTTGAGGTGATCTCACCTTCACTCTGTTGCAGAATTTAATCTAAACACATGCATAAAATGGAAAAGTAAGGCCTCTGAGAAATTGCTGGCTTTGTTTGCAGTTTTCTGCATTGTTTTCTGGTTTCCACGTTTACCTAAGGGTACTGTAGATTTCTCTTGGCAACAATCATTTTGTCATTGGCTTCAATAGCATTTCTCAATTGCTCTTTGTGCATATCTAACAGTAATTGCTGTCACTTCAAATCATACCAAAATGTGATAAATTCAAATCCCTGCAAATTCCCTGTGAGCCTTGGAGCCACCCAGTTAACCTAATCTGAGCCGAGGGAATTGGCATACTCTCTTTACAACACCTATGTTTATTCAGTGCCACCAAATCATTCTGTGGTTGTTGTTTATGTGTTGGGAAGTAAGAATTACGTGCTGAAACTTAGTTAGATCATTTACTTAAATGCATAAAAATATAACTGCCCCTATGGTAAGTCCTAGGCACATTAAAAACATGGTGTTATGCATCATGTAATTGTTAAGGTTGGAAAAGACCTCCAAGATGAAATCCAGTTGTTATCCCAACTATGCTCACCACCAAACATGTTATCTATGTTAACTATGTTATCACCATGATCACCACCCAACCATGTCCCCAGTTGCTCCATCCGCACATTTTTTAAGCCTTTCAGGATGGTGTTTCTTGGGCAGTGCGTTCCAGTGCCTGACCACCCTTTCAGTGAAGAAATTTTTCCCAATATCCAGTATTTCTCACATGGGAGACCTTTCCACATCCTCCTTTCAGGTAGTTGTAGGGAGTGATAAGGTTGTCCCTGAGACTTCTTTATCATCCATGACCTTCTTTACCATTGATTTCAAAAGTGGACGATTAAATACAGAAAATTTCTTTGTAATAGGGAAGACTATGCACAAGGTGTGAAAGGTTTGAGGAATTTTGTGTTTGGTAGGTTGTGGTAATTACCCAAGAGTGGAGAAACTGGATGTAGGGTTGAAAAGCACTTAAAAAAACACCTTAAAATCCTGCAGTGGCCATTTTTAAACTGATGCCTGAAGAATACAACTAAATTGGTTTGCTAAAATCCTTCAAATCTCTAAATACTGCTTTTTGTGTTATTCCAGAGGCACTTTAATTACAAGAGAAGCTGATTTCTAGTATGTAGCTCTCAGAAATTCCCTCCTCATTTTCCACTAGGAACTCAAATTTTCAGGTGTTTTTTGAAACTATGCTTAGTAGTCACACAAAAGATGATGACATTCCTGTATAATAGGAGGATTTTCATGAAGAGCTGAGCACATGGATTTGAAATTGGCTTATGGAGATGTTGCTATTGGTATTTGAAAGTTAATTGCTAACAGTTTGTTTGTGATGCTCAGTGTTTTAAATTTACATTGTTGAGTTTGTCAGCAATCATGCATTTCCAGGATGTATAAATATGCATTATATGCAAATGAGTGTTTGTTACTGTAGTTTTCCAAGATGTAATTCTCTCCATTTTAATGCTTGTAGCTGTTTGTATTTCATGCTTTGGCTTATAAATCAAATCAATCCACAGGAATTTGATTTCTGGGGATTGTGCAAAGGGTTGGCATCTTGTGTTGCTGTTGCTTATGAACTCCTGGTATGTACCAGAGTGTACTGGAGGTTATAATTCTGCAAAATAAAGCCTTAGAAAATTAGCATAAATAAGCTAATGTAGCTTTTAAATGAAAATCCTGCCATGTGGTTTCCTGCTTAATTTTTGCACTTATATTATTGAAAGAGATTATTTACTGCAGTTTTTCAGATCTATTTTTTCAGGTTTAGGTAGATGTTTTCTTTTTTCATTACATGTTGAGATGTGACAAGGTAAACTACTCAGAAGTGCCTCAGTAGCATACATAGTTTCAAGTGTGAATCTGGTGTATTTTAATTTTTTTAATTGATTTACAGAAATCTGGTCTGAAATGCCAGTAAAAAGGAATAAGACTAAGATCATTCAACTGTAGTGATGGAAAAAACAAGCATATCTCATGGTGCACTCATAAACTGGAAAAGGTTTTTTTGAATTCTTGTGTTGATATTGGTAGATGGCTTCACTGTTTAATAAATGTTAGGTCTACTCTTCATCTCTACTAATTATACTCAGTAAAATTCATTTGGTTCTCTTCATGATTTTTCTATTGAAGGTAACTGTGGCTGTGCCTTCATATTTAGGAAACAAGTTAAAATGCATTTGAAAATAAATTTAGAAAACTGTTACAGAAAACTAATATGCAAGTGTTTTAGTAGTACAAAAAGTAGTTACATAAAATTACTAGTATTGAGGAATGAAGAAAAGTCATTATTTCATAAAATTATATCAATTTTGCATGATTGGTTTAATTATACTTAGGTGATTTTACAGCATCTTAAACTGGGTGGTTGAATTCCACAATACAATTAAAGAGGATTAGTATTTGATAGGATTTTGAATTCTTTTCCTTGACTGATTGCACAAGTGAAAACATGAGGAAAGCGAAGGTCAGAATGGATCTTCCAAGTCCAAAATAGGAAAAAACAGTCATTAATGGAGAATATTTTTTTAAATATGAAGTGCTGTGTTGTAGTTATTAGTGGTAACTTGTGGAATTAGTCATAGTTCAAACACTCTTAGTTATATGAAGGCTTCACATTAATTACAGGGTTTTGGTGTTTTGTTTTTTTTTTTTAATAAGGTGTTCTAAGCTTAGAGGGTGATGGAGGTAACAGAGAGGAGTGGAGAGTTTCCAGTTGCCAGGTATCAGCAGGATGCTGTAGAAATGGTGCTGAATATATGGGCTTTGGAGACAAAAAATGGATAATCAATCTTAGAAATTAAAGTTATTCATTTAGAAAGGACTTCTCAAATGTCTCACATTATAATTAACTTTCCAGCAGTTTGATTAAGAGATACAAGGAAGAGAGACTACAGAGTCTCTCTCCAGAGTAGAGAAAGGACATCTGAAATTTACATTTGCAGCAGACAGAGAATGACATATATAGATAGATAGATACATATAGGGAAGACTTTTTTCCCTCGTGTGAGGTGTAGAAGGAACTTCACTGGTAACTCACACTTGGAAGCCAGTGCCCTATCAGTTGAATGAGAAATCAGGCTGCATGAGCTCAGAGCATATTTTTGTCACAGAACAAGTTTTTCTAGGTGAAGATTTGACACTGTTTTGCTGGTTGATAGTCAATACACTTTGCTTACTAGCAGTAATTGAAAGTTGCAGTTTTCTCTCTGACTACACTGTTGTATTCAGTTTGCTTTCAAGGGAAGAAAAATGTTCCTTCTTTCTGTTGGTAAGGAAATGCATACTTAACTGGGCAACTTAAAAATGGGAAATGTTTGCAGGAAAGCTTTATAATCGTCTTAATTGTTTCTCCTTGTATTTTATTTCAGTAGAAATATTTAGGGCTGTAAATTGTGCTTTTAAGAACAATTCTGTTATAGTCCAGATATAGATAGTGAAAAGTGTTGTGTTAGTAACCATCACAACCACAGTTATGTTGGTTTGTTTAATTGTGTCATGAGTGGTGTATGTAAACCAACTGAAACACATACGTGGATAGTAGTGGAGCTCAGATGAGGCCAGAAAGTGAGTCTTTGAACTTAAATGGATTGAATTGTCCTTAGGAGGGAGTGTCCTGCTTGACTGTACTTGGAGAGGCAAGGTTTGGACCCTGCTGGTGTAAAGGATGTTAGGGAAGTACTGGAAAGATCTTGAACATGGTAAAGCTTATGATTATGCAGCCCTGAAAACAATTAAACTTAATTTTTCCTTTACCAAATGTATATACCTTGATGGCACATTCATTATTTTTGAATTATATAAAACCAGGATGGAATTACACCTTTTCTCTCAAATGTTCTTCAATTTCAGCTGGTGAGGCCTCAAATTTTTAGAAAGGTGTTGAAAGTTGTCCTGTTTCTTCAGTAAATTACAAAGATAAGGAGGTATGATGTGTTGTCTTCTGGAGCAGTATTTGTGATGATGGAATGGTCTCAAACCACCTGGGAAGCTTTTGAGGACGGTGTGTTTGAGGCAGTGTTGCCTTGTACTCCACTCTGTGACAAGTGACATCATTTTGAATCTCTGACAACAACATGTGCAAGACTTGGGGTATAACCAAGAATTAGCTGGGATAATACCCAGATCTTTCCAGTATTGCAATGAGTAGTCTAAGGACTTTTGGACTGATATCCCTCAGATCTTCAATGTTCTCTGCTGCTTCCACTGTCCTGAGCAATCTTTTCTGTTTGGAGAGAGAGGGAAGAAAACACATCTTTTTCTGATGTAAATGTTGTTTCTTGTCTTTTTTCTCCATTTAGCAGCTGGAATATGATTGGTACACACCTGGATAGTTAAAGACTTCAAGTTTAGCTTCCTCGGGTAGCAGTTCACACCCCACTTTGCAAACCAGACAGATGTGGTGTGGGGTGGCTGGGGCTTGGTTCTAATTTACCAGCCAAACCAAAATGCTGAATTTATGCAACTGGAACTTTTAGTTTTTCTGCTGGTGCTTTATTTGATGCAGCAAATCTGTGACATTAATATGGTTAGCATTTCTCATGTTTGGGGATGTATTGTTGCTGTATTCTATTCACAGTTTCAAGGTAAAGCTGTAGCTCCTGCTGCTGCTGCTGCGGCTTCAGAGAAGCCTTGTTTGTAGCATGTGCTCCAGTCACCTCTTTTAATTGCTATTTTCCCTTCCTCTTCTGAGAGGTGGGACATGAGAATGTAGTAGGCATGGGGGGAAAGACTAATTGAGTTGAGACAGCAATAACTGGACATTTTAGATAGTGAAACTGCTTTAGGCAACTGTAGAGTTCTGCTAGAAATACCTAGATGGTTCTGTGCCTGGTAAGTGGCACCAGAATGCCCATACCTCTGAGGCCATTTCACCATTCAGAAGTGAAATTTCTCACAATTTCTGCCACAAAAGTAATTCCTAAATAGTGATAGCTAAGGGGATCCTTGAGAGGGCACTCTGGTCACCTTTTAGGATTACAGGTAACAGATCTGCTGTTTGTATGATCCATTTCAGAGTACAATAGACTATAATTCAAGGAACATTGCATCATTTTTTCTGTATTTTATGAAGCTTTCACATAGGGGTCTCAGTTGTTTTCTGAGATCATTTTCTGTTTTACAGACATAAACTGAGCTGCAGGGATAAAAATATGTACTAAAGAAATCTTAACTGAATACAAGCAGAACTGGGTATTAACTAAAAGTTTATCTACAAGATGCAAGCAAAGATGTGGGTCTGCTTTGAAATCCTGGGATTTCTGCTGTCCTGCTGTAAGCTGTGTTCCACAATAGGGTGTTCTAGTGATCCACAGAAGCATTGAGAACAGCTACTCAATGTTCAAGAAAATTACAGAGTTATGAGAAGCTTCACTGCAGTGATTGTTGTCTTGGACACTCTTCTGCTGACAGATGTTTTTTGTTATCAGAAGTAGCTGAGCCTGAAGATCTGACAGAAGTGATGGAAAGAGGCTTATCCTTATGGAAGAGTTCTCTTCACATGTGATCATATCAGTCAGGGTCTATAATATAAGCACTCTTGCTAGAGAGGTCCTCATTTGTTTTCTCTGCTTTGCTGTTCTTTGCAACTCTGTAGAAGTGCAAAGGGTGGTGCTTCTGGAGCTTCCCTTGGCACAAAAGGAAACCTTGGTATTTCTGAGGGTTTTACTGTCATTTTCTGAAACTGCCCCAGTTTCTGTCTAAAGGGATCAAAATTACTTGTGATACTCATGTAAAAAAGAAAAAGCAGAAATTTTGATCAGTTTTTCCCTAATAAGCATCACTGGAAGCAGAACTGTTTGCAAAGGCTGTTTTCCATCAGAAGCCAAAGAAAGTTCCAGATCACTCAGTTCTTATACCAGGCTTGTGAGTGCTTAAGTCTGGGATTTCCCAGGTAGCTAGAAGCTTTCAGTCAGAGACCTTTTAATCTTCCCAGAGCCACACTGCTTCTGTTTCAAACACAGAAATGCCTTAATGACCATTCTAAAATATGTCCGTATCAAATACAAAGAGCTGTGGCAATCACATGAATTAATTGCAATATATTTTTACTAGCTTCCTGCATTTTTGGAAGTACACTCAGACTGTGTGGTTGATCTACCTGTTTTAGGATTGTCCCAAAATAGCCTGGTGACCTCTTCTGATAACAGAGTCACAGAATCATTAAAGGTTGGAAGAGACTCCCCAGTTGAGTCCAACCTTTGACCAAACACCACCATGTCAACTAAACCACAGCACTCAGTGCCATACCCAGACGTTTCTTGAACACTTCCAGGGATGGTGACTCCACCACCTCCCTCAGCAGTTCATTCTGTGCCTGACCACCCTTTCAGTGAAGAAATTCTTCCTGATGTCCAACTTTAATCTCCCCTGGTACATCTTGAGGCCATTTCCTCTCATCCTGTCTCTAGATGTGTGAGAAAAGAGACCGACTTCCCCAAGGAAGGAAACAACCTCCTTTCAGGGAGCTGTAGGGAGCAATGAGGTCTCCCCTGAGCCTCCTTTTCTCCAGGGTTGTAGGTAAACACCCCCAGTTCCTTCAGCTGCTCCTCACAGGATTGACTTTCCAGACCCTTTCCACATCTGCTGTCCTTCTCTGGACAGACTCCAGCACCTTAATGTCTGTCTTGTAGTGAGGGACCCATGAGAGTTTGGTTAAAACTAGTACTCTGTTGATACCTTTCCCAAGAGAATATTCCAGTATTTCTAGGCAGAATAACCTAATAGTTAATGTAGTCTAAAAGGTAAAGTTCCTTAAGACTTCACCATCATGTCAAGAGCAGTTACTCCTATTTGTGTTTTTTTCATAAACATTGATTCTATTATGGTTCATCAAGATATTTTCAGAAAGAAATCAGCTTAGTAGAAAAGCCTGAAAAATTGAGGTCATTTTTCATAGGGCCTTTGAAAGCTCATGTTGATTACTTCTAAATTAAAGTATTTAAGATACTTCTCATAGTGATTGTAGAGGAATGGCAGGAAGCTTCCCAGTCCTCTAGTTTACTAAATAAAGCCTTAGAGAAGCATTTCTACTTCATCAGTGATGCTGTGCTAAAATCTGATCATACTCATTTCTGTCTGAAGCTCTTTCTCTTAACACAGAAAACAGGCACTTCCCCTAGCCTTACTTAAACTATTTAAGCCTCACTTCACACTTCTTCTGAACTTTGTAGGATTACTGCCCAGCCCTCAGCAATTAGAAACAGCATACTTAAATTTATTGTTTTCTAATCCTTCCATAATATTAAGTGGTTCCAAGTTTTTATGCTGACATGGAAAATCAAAGCATTTTTTTCTTTGCAATCTCTGTCTTCTCTCTTGTCAGCCCAAAGCCATTACTCTGGAATGGGAATACAAAAGAAGTTAAAAAGAGAGGGATATAAGTGTCTGTGTGTACAAAAGATCTGAATCAGAGCTGATACTCCAGTGTTAATTGCACTTGTACCGTTTACTTGATGCTTACGAAGATGCTTGAAAACTCAGCCAGCTACGGCATGTAATCCAATTATTTATTTAAGAAGAAGATGCATAGGAAATGAGGAAAAATAAAGAAAGTGGTTTCATTAAGACAATTCACATCTGAAAGCAAAACGACTTCAAGCAGAGTCCATGTTTTAGTCTTGCTGGGTTAAAAAGAAAAGCATCCACATCATATTTTATCCTTTTTTTGTGAAAGGAGGGAGTCACATGAGGTAAAGAAGAAAATTATCTGAGTTTGTGGGTGGTTTTTTTTTCCTTTCTATGAGACACAATGAAAGGAAGAGGAGCAACCTGAGCTACCTGATCTAGGGAAGTTGTCCCTGCCCATGGAATTAGGTGATGTTTAACGTCCCTTCCAACCCAATTCTTTCTGTGATTCCATGAAAAGGCCTTTCCTTGCAGTATAAATCCATTAAGGGAAATAAAAAGTTTAATAGCCTTCAGTCACAATGGTAAGATGTCAGAAAATACATATACGTATATATATATACACACACACACATATATAAAGAGTCTAAATGTAAAGGATCATTTTAAAGCAAAAATGTTTATCATATCTTCTGTCCAGAGGAAGAATTATTTAATATAGCTACTTAAGTCCTTGCAGCAGAATTGACCTCAACTATCTCAGTTGGTGAGTTAAAATGTACAATTTAGAAGTTTGGTATTGCTGCAGGCTGCTTCGACTAGGTTTCCTTTTTGCAGGCAATTGCTTTGAAACTAAATACAATTCTGTTATCTGTAAGTTCATATACAGTACTAGTTTTTTCTGTAATTCTAAAAAAAACTCAAAAAACCCATTACCATCAGTCTTGATTGTGAATTCCATGGAATATTCAGACTCTAACAAATTATACAGAAAAATGTCTTCTAAATGTTGGGGTTTTTTCCCCCAGAACTCCTTACAACCATCTGTATGTCCCCTTTTCTTTGGGTCTTTAGGTTTTCTCATCTGAAGCTTTGGGTTTGTGTAATGCAGAGTTGACTGGAGAATGTTGGCATTGTTCACAGAACATGAATGAAGTAGAGCAGGGAGCACTGAATTGCACTGGGCAAGGTTACTTCCCATTATACTTGTACTTTTCAGATAGATTATTAATTTTGAAGGGTTTATCTGTTAATAAAGATGAGTTGTGATATACTTTCAGTGTAAGTGAAAGGTTCCTTCCTTCCTGATGTTTGTTTTGCAGTATATGTACTGTAAAATCATTTTTTTATCATTTAACAGATACATTAGATCAATGAAATGAGACCCCACAAAGTCATTCTGACAGGATTGACAGGATACAGGGATGGGGCTCAGCTGCTTCAGGCTTCTAAACTCAGTGACAGCCTTAAAATAAATAAGTGCTGTGTGGAAGGATAGTGAATGTCAGTTTTCAGTTCATTGTCAGAATAAAGACTTTTATTACTGCTACTGCAGAGGAAAAATATTTCTTATTCAAACTTTACCCTTATTCTGGGGTCCTCATCACATGAGAAATCATAGGGAACAGGTTTTGTAGAGATACTTTTTTGTGGGTCTTCACAGTGCATTCTGGTTAAGATTTTGTTTAGGAGGCATTATACCAGCAATTAAAAACATTCACCCAGACTTCTTAGATATGCATTTGCACACACCAAAACTGTATTTTCTTCTGGCCTAGTTGTTCTGTGGGATTTAAAAATTTTTAGTTTAGGAAAAGAAAAATCCAAACTAAAACAACCCAAGCACAACAAATTCTTTTGTCAGTTCGGAAGCAATTGTGATGTGTTGTTTGTTTTATATAAGTGCTTTACCTGCTAATTCATGTTAAGGCTATAAATTTTTTATTTTCTCTCTGGTGTTTAATTTGTTAGCAGTCAATCTAATGTTAGGAACATTTTGTCAATATCAGTAATTACTTGCTAGTGATCATATATTAGTGATTTCCCTCTCACTCAGAAGGTAATGACTTGGTAGCATCAGTTTGTAGAGTATTTTCCAAATACTGTCAGCTCTGAGTCTGGCTGTGGTTAGACAGAAAAGGAAAAAATTATTTAGGCACCCTCTTTTTATGTCCCACAAACTGTGTAAAAGACTACACAAAACTAGACTTAGATGAAATCTGGAAGCATAATGGAATAGTGTGTACAAAGGATTGCTCTGCAGTTTCCATTCAAGGGTCTTAATATCAGTAAGATACCAAATATATATACTGTTATATACCAAATATAAAAACCATTCTGAAATGGAAGACTGGCTTAGGCCATGGTTATGCTATTCATACACACTTTTGAATCCTAACAACTACAGATTTCCGCTGTCATTTCTTATCTTCCTGTTAAAATGATAGCATTTATATTTGTGTTCTTCATTTCTTATCTTCCTGTTAAAATGATAGCATTTATATTTGTGTTCTTCTGTCTTGTTTTGAAGACACTGGAACTTGTACCCATACAGCAGCTGTATAACCGTCCTGTCAGGCAATTGCTTGCCCTTTAGTGCAATGTTGTCAGTGAATTTGAAGATACAAAGGCAAAACACTAGGCAGCAGTAGGTAATGAAAAAGAGTTTATAAGATGAATGGGTTTAGTACCTACATCTCCAGTTTTTTTGTTAACACTCGTAACCTTTGTAACACTGTAACACATCTTTAACCTTCCCAACTGTAATTTTAAATGAAAAATTCTCACATCTGCATTTACAATGTGGATGAGTAGCTGAGGAATGAAAAAAAAAAAATCCTAAATGGAATTAAATATAGTTTCTAATTAATAAACAAGCAGGACCTCAGTTGTCACTGCCACATGGATACTCACCTTTCTTAGGGCATGTCCTATATTCTTTAAGCTTTCTTTTCAAAGGTAGAATGAGTAATTAGCATTTCTTCTCATAACTGTTTGTTTCTTGTTCTCTCCCTGCAGTGGAGCAGATTACTACGACTATGGCCACGGCCTGAGTGAAGACACCTACGACTCCTATGGTGAGTGCCTTTATCAGCTCAATGATTGCAGCAGCAGACTCTTGGAAAAAAAAAAAAAAAAACCTAATGAAAGGATAATTTCCATGAGGCAAGGCTCAGTCCTGCAGCGGGGAACGGCTGCTCAGGGATTCCTGAGCTGTCACAGAGCTCCTCGTGTGCTTATTGAGAAAAATGCCCTCTGTGGTCTGTTAGCCAAGGCAGTCATGGGAAACTAAAACCAAAGGAGCAGAGAAAATAAAACTTAAATCATGATGCATGCAGCCTTTTCATGTCACATTCAGTGAGGTTTAAGGAAAAAAATGGGGGCATAGAACCTTTCTCCAGGAAGTTTTGGCCACCAAAAGCAAATACTTCTGGTGTGGCACAGCTGGCACTGAGACTTGGTACAAGGTAAGATTATGCTGAGGCTCCCAGCTGAATTAGGGCCTAATTGAGTGTGTTTTAGCTTTGTATGGTCTTCTTGTATTCATTCATTTTCTTGCATCAGTCTTGGGCAAATCAAGCAGGGAGTCATTATGTAAAGGTTAGGGAAGTACTTTAGGTGTCTAATAGATATGAGGGCAGTGGGTTACTCTGTGTAGAGACAAAACAGTGCGTAATGAAGCAAAAAACATATGCCAGTGTTAAAGATCACATTTTTTATATATATAGAAGTGTGGTAGTGACAGGTTTAATTAAAGAAATCTGTTACAGATTAGAAGCATAAAACATATTAAAAGGCACTTTTGCCTAAGGGGTAAACGTTAAGTCTGTGGCTAGAGATCAGAGAAATACAGCCTAGGTCTCTCAAATCTCAAATATTTGAGGTTAGTAACCTGTGTAAAAGTTGAGATTCTGAGTAATGAATGCTTCAATGATTTTAGAATTCTGCTTAAAATTCTCCAAGGTCTGTTTCTTTAGCTCCACTTGGAAGTGCTTCCTGCTTAAAACTAAAATGACCTTAACTAAGTTGTGATAAATGCACCCAACGCTGTAGTTTGCCCAATGTATCTGCTTAAACTGATTATTTTGCTTAAGGGGAAAGTCACTTCATCAAAAGAAGAGGTCACTTGAAATTCCTCTGTCCCCCAGCACTTCCAGTTGCTGTTGATAGATATATAGCTTAAATCTCTATTTCAGCATTAAAATAAACTGTTTGCCATTATAAACCTGATATTTCTAAGACTATTTCATTAATGCAAAATTGATGGGGGAAAAATGTATGAAACTGCTTAATGTAGATGGGTTGATGGGGAGAGATATTGATTGCAGTATTTAAGGTTGAAAATATGGATTTTTCATTACTTTTGCATTCAGAATTGGTTTTCTATTTATCAAAGCACAGCCACTCAGAATATTAAGTGATGTATTTATTCAGGTTGAGAGAAAGACTATAAATACCTAGAAGAATGATTATGGGTTGCAGCCACTGTAGTTTTTGCACATATAAACAGTTACACGCTTTATTTCTTAAGTATATCCCTTAAGAGAAGAGCTAGAGATTAATACCCTTCTTCACTGTATGTAAAGAACATTAGGTTCAAACTATGTAACACTGCCTAGTGAGCAGGTAGTTGTCTAGTGCTGGCCAGGAGGAAATTCACATTCCCAGGAGGTATCTGAACTTTTCCTCTGAGAAACTCGGGTGACAATCCAGAGGATATAGGAAGAATATCAGTGTTTTTAGGATTTGGAACCCTGAACAGCACCATATGAGAACTCAGAAACAGTAAGGTAACTCTTTACCCTGTTGATTTAATCAGCTGCTTGAAATAGAGGAAGTATTCCCCTTAAACTGTAATCAAGACTGTTCTTTTCATTTAAACAGTCCTTGCAGCAGTGTAAGAGCTTGGATACTTTTAATTCCTACCCCTCAGTCAGCTGCCCATACTGTTAGGCTCAGGGTCTTTTTTTAATGTAAGTCTGTGTGATGAAGAAGCACAAGAGGTTGTTAGCATATACCCGTGGAACTTGCCTGAGGTGCAAGTTTAATTCTTTCAGCCTTACACGGAATTGAACTTGTCCTTTTTACCTCCTAGGCAAATGTCCTGACCACCTGGGTGTGATTTATAGCCTGGATTCTGCAGGCAGCCACCTATCACCTACATTATTAAAAAGTTGTTAGGATGAGGCTTCTGTGAAGGGATTGTGAAACTGAACCCTTGACATATGGGATTCTTGTCATCGAATTTCAGATACCTTATGTCAGAGCAAGTTACTTCAGCATTCAAAGTGCAGGGGTTCTTTGAGGTTTTATTACTCTTTTTAATGGACTAGAAAGACAAAGTGATGTCTACATTTTATTCTGCCATACATTTGGATTCCACCTTTAGTTTCTGGATTGCATTGGGTTCACTGAGGCATCGGTCTGTTTAAGGCAGGGCAGTTCTGCAAAAATAGGTGTCGAAACACATGCACTGTTTTAAAGTGGTTTTGCTTTTTGGGGTTTTTTTTTGGTGCTGCTTTTTAGAGTTTTGTTCTCACAGATGTGACACAGTGCTCTGATTTTTTTTTACATCTTAAAGTGTACCCAAGTACTGTTTCATTACACTGTGCGTTTAATCCTGTATGTTCCCTTTTGCAACTGCCTGGCATAGTAGATCTGACTCTCATTTAAAATGATAATTTTTGCTAGTTTTTTGAAATATTTATTACCATTAGAAGGTGGTAGGATTATGAATCATTAAATGTAGCACAAGCTTTTTTTAAAAACTTATTTTATAGCCAAAATTCACATAACCAATCTTCCTTATCCTTCTAATTTTTTTTTATATAATCTGCCCTCCTATTTATTGCATTTCAGAGGAGATGTATGTTTACCTCCAGAGAAATTGAATGTTTGCCCGAGGATGTTAAGAGCCACAGGTGTTTGTAGTGATACTTGAGGCTTGGTTTGCATGTTTGAATTAGGCCTAAATTGGTACTGATGCAGAGAAACTTATTTTTGAGGGCATTTTATTTCCTTATACATAATTCATACCCTCCATTCTATTCATCCCATTGCGATTATTGGTGTGTCTGCTACTGGAGCTGACATTTCTGGGCCTCTGCAACAAGCAGGTCCAGCTGAATTTCCACAGCCCTAAATTTTTTTGCCATTAGCCTGTCACGCTCCCTGCTCTTATGTGCCGAGAAATCACCGTGAGATTGCTCAGATAGATGTGTTGTAGCCAGATTTTTTGTTTCAAGCGTTACACTTCACTTTGTAAGCCTTGGTTTCTGTAAACAGAATGTGTCTGTTTGATTCTCAGATAAGAAAAATTAAGTTCAGCATCTGAGAGTGTTGGAAGGGCTCTAACCGTATTTTCTTTTCTTGTAGGGCAAGAAGAATGGACCAACTCACGACACAAGACACCTTCTGCAAGGACAACAAAAGGAGTCTACAGAGACCAGCCATATGCCAGATACTGATTGTACTGTCTGATGTTGTGAAATATCCAATCTCCACCAGTCCTGTATACTGTTCAAAGTAATTTTTTCTATGAACAATCCCTTTTTATTAACTCAAAGTGCATAAAAAAATCTGAATGGATGGACTGAACTTAAAACATTTTGTTGAAAGAACAACCTGGACAGAAAGATATGTAAAACAAGGAACTTTGTTATTTCCAAACTGTGTTTGAAAAAATAGGTGATCAAAAAATAACCCTTGATTAACTAGTGTTAAACAAAAGATAGGTTTACTAAATACATTAGTCCATTCTTTTTAACATAAGCGTAACCTTTTATTTTAAAGGTTTTCAACAATTTAGTTTTTAGCTTTTATTTTCAGCCATTTGCTAGATTTTCTCTTGGCAAACATGCGTAAAAAGGGAAGCAGACTACAAATGCGAATAATGTGGTATTTTGTAACTCAAGTCTTGAAATGTTCTGTAGTGTTAAGCAAAGTTTTACCCTTGCTTGATACTAAATAAACTTTTGAAAGAAAATCAGTGTGTGTGAGATTAATTTTATGCTTTATCTTATAATAAAACTTCATAAATAGTAGTAAACAGGGAGAAATGTTTAACAGTGATCAGCATAAAAGGCTCATATTAAACATTGTGCAACTTCTTTTAAAACAAAATGGTTTAAACCTAAATGTATCTCTCTATATACTCACAGTAGATATAAATGCTGTTTAAAATATCCAAATGGTATGGATCTGCTTGAGTGCCACATTAAATCAAAAGACTTTTTGTTAAAAAATGATTTAAAATAGCTAATGAATTTTCTGGAAAAAGATGTGACTAGTTTTCACCTTGTTGAGCATTTTTTCACTAGTGCAACTTTGGAATTTTTATGAGAATTTTGGTACGTTAATGACCACCTCGCTCCGTGCTGGAAGCAATAAACACAAAGCTTTTAAAGACTTTCTGACTTGACTAATTGAGGTCGCTTTCGTCAGAGGCAGAGGATGTGTAACCCTTAAAACGGTCTTCATTTGCAAAGGTAAATAAATCAAATAAGATTTTAATCTCACTTAAGTTATCTTAATATAACCAATAAAAACAGGGAGGCTACAACTTAGAAAGTTTCATTTTAGAATGTAGGAAAGACTTGTGAGGACACCTAAATTCTCATTTTAAAACGTTTAATTTGTATTAGTCATCTAAAAAGCCTTAGCTTAGCTAGTTAAATTTGGACAAACTATTCCCTATTAAACAACTGTAAAACCTCATAACCAATAGTTTGTAATATATTATTTTCTCATAAATTCTAGTAACTTAAACATTGCAAATGTTATCTAAAGCCTTTTTTAAGCATTGTTTCTATTAATTATAGTTTGATTTACTTTGTTTTCTTTAGTTTTTTATTTTAAATTCTTTGAAATTTAGTAAAAATACCTTTCTTTTTTTCTCTCTTGTCAGGAAACTCACCTCCTTGGACAGCCAAGAGAACAAAAACCCTAACCTTCTGATGCTATGGTAAGTACGTTTACTCATCTGTGAAATTATTAGATAAATAATGGAATTTTTGATCAGGTCCTTAATTCTACACAAGGGTTTAATTTATGTATCTCTGTCTGTATTCAGTTCTGGTAAGAAAAGTAATAGTTTTGAACTATCGTTAATCAGGACCTTAAGCTGTCACAGTGTGTGGACACTCCCCTGGCAGTTTATTGAAATGTGCACATAGCTTTGACAGCATCTCAGCCCATTAGGTATTTGATTGGACAGAGGTAGCTGAGGAAACTGAATGTAGTTTGATGCTCATAGTTCTCAGAAGGGAATTTAAAACTCTGATTTGGTCAACAAAAATGTCTAAATTTGAAAAACACATTTTGTAGACTGATTTTCAAAGTCAAGTATTTTTGCACATGTAGCGGGCTCATTTCTGCCATTAATTGAAGGAGAACAAATCCATTAAGAAGCATTAGCTGAAGAATAGCTGGCTTTACTGTTTCTGGTCAATTCAGTATATGAAATGAGGAATAATTTAACTGTGTTTATGCTCAGATGGTGTGTATTTTCAATAAAACAGATTTTTTTTTCTACTTGGAATGGTAATTCTTCCTGCTAACCTCCTGATCTCAATGCCTATAGTTGGCAAGGCTCGGATAAATAGAGCTCTGTACTGTGAAATAGTGCATAAGTTGCACTGCCTCTATGTACTGCAGTAAATTTAAGTGGCTGCTGTCACAGGCTAAAGGAACCTTTTGTACATACAAAATGGCTTTAGAACAGTTTTGAGCATTTTAAGGGCTTAAATCAAAGGACTATTTTAAGAGTAGGAGAGCTTGAAGAAGATTTCTCCCCTTTGGGGCTCAGAGGGCAAAAATTTAATACCAGCTGCTAGAATTGCAATGGCAAAACTGAACATATAAATATCTTTTAAAAATATTTATAACAATTGGCCAAATCTCTCCTGTTCACATCTTAAATCACATAATATGATGAATTGCATAGGAAGTGTTCATCTGCAAACTACATGTATTATATTAAATAGACAGAATGAAACTTGAAGAGTTGAAACTAAAATATCTCAGGGCAAGGGTGGCTAGTAGATAAATAAGTGAATCAGAAGTGGATTCAGTGTTCTGTACTGTTTGTCCAGCTCTCTTTTATTTAATGCCATATTTTCTTAGTGCCTCCAGTATGGAGGATAAATGTGTGATCAGCATGTGTGATTTGTGCCACTTCTCTGCTACTCTGCCCTGAAGTCCTAGAGAACCTTAAATTGTTTCAGGTTACGTTTGGGGTGGAAAAATGTGTCTCCCTGATAATAGAGGCTCTTTAAGTGCACCATTGAATGAGTACCATATGAATTAAGTCTTCCTTCCTCCAATGCTCCACATTGATACATGTAATTTCTCCTAAGAAAATATGTTTCCACTCCTCTTAAGTAAATTTCATATCAGTTCTTATTCCTATGTCTGCACAATAAACTATATCCACTCAAACGATTGGTATTAGATATTCTTCAAAACTATGTTCTTGTAGTGCAAAACTTCTCTTGACATTTCCTAAAATAACATGCATTAGCATTGTTCTGCTGTTGCATTTCTCTTGTGGGTATTTTTTTTTTGTGGAGTAATCTCTTAAATTAAATCCATTAGATTTTGAGCAGAGGGAAAAATAATCTAAAAAAGTCTCTACATGAAGGAAAACCAATGTAGAAGGCAGCCTTTCTTCCATTATGACAAACGACTTAGAAGTGTTTTTTCATCCTAGTAGAATTTTGTACTCTGACACTGGTTTGTTACTGGTCAAAAAGTAATTTTAATGGTCATAATTAGTCATATAAATAATTAGCTTTTACTGAATCTTATAACATTTTCACTGAATTTCAATGATAGCAGTTTCTGCAATGCTTGTCTAGATCTACATACATTTTTATATACGTAATTGTCTGATTCTCCTACTTAGAGTATGACAGGGTTCAGAGAATTCATGATCTCTCTTCTCAAGATATATGCAAATGAAGTGTGTTTTGCTCTTTTACAGGAACTTCTGCCATGTTAATTATGGACTGCTTAGAGCATTGTACTTACCCGTGTGCTCAGACACTGACGAGATGGAGTATGAAGATCTTGCTCAGCATTTCTTGTATGAAAGCCTTAAAGTGTATAACAGCATACACTTTTTAAAATAATTGTATATTGAAACTCTTAATTGTATAGTGATGCAACAATGTTTTATTTGGAACTCAATAAAGAATTTCCATCTAAGTTTCTGTTACAAAGCAATAACGCAACCTCCCGTTCTTTAGTGACTCTTTTTAGCCTTATGCAGCAAGTGTAAGAGAGTGTGTGAAGTCTCATGACTGGAACTTAAATGCTTTTGGAAATAGCTTGTCTAATGTATGAACAACATGGATAAGTTGAAATGAAGATTGGTGTTTTCTGCTGAAGCTTTTTTCAATAGCTAATTGTAAACAAGTCTGCTCAAAACGAGACTCTTTGGTAGAAATAACGCTCCAACTCCCCATTTCCTTCAAAAACTTGTATAACAAGAAGGTGTTTAATCCCTGTCAATTATACTATGCTGCTTATTCTCTTTCACTTGGTGTTTGATGCATAGAAATCTTTTCTCTAATACACAGTCACAGGTTTTCTAGTAGTAGGCTTTTACACCTTGATAAATCTTGTATCCAACAGTCATGTTTCCTCAGTGCTTTCTGTTTTATATTAATTGTGCTTGTGATAATTTGTAACAGGAATAAAATTCTGATAATTTATTTTCTTGTGTTCTTTTTCATAAATAGCGCTTGCAAAGCATGTATGTCCAATTCCTCAGTTATGGTTCCATCAGGTGCATTTTCCTTCACTGAATCTCAATTTATTGCCAACAAAAGCATAATTTGTGTTGTGTTGTTCCTATTTTGAATATAAACAATACCAGTTGATAGTTTCACACCAAAATGCTGCCTCTTCAACAATGCTGCCTTGTAATTCCATATACTGACTACTGAAAAATAGCTTTGAAGCTGTGGGGATGTGGATAAAAATAAGGTTTCCTATTAACTGTGGCACTGATCAAATTATCTTGAGTGAGACAGTTTTTAATAGATTTAAACAACTAACCATGAAAAAGTCCGTATTTTTAACATCTGAATATTTAAGGTGATTTTCTCAATTAATCTCACAATCTGGGGAAGTTTTCCCTGCCTTCCTCTCTCACTGTGCTAAAACTGCATTTCTAAAATGTTTTCTACAGCCAGCAATACTAATTATTTAAATAAGTGAAAGCAAAATCGAGAAAAAAAATCCTTTGAATAAGCACAAGAGATGTATAATAATGAATCCTTCTGACTGACTGGCAGGAGCCTCTGGTGTGGAACAGCACCTGACGTCCTAAATGCAGGCCAAGTATAAAAGCTGTATATAGATACTGTGTGGGGAATTTAGATAAGCAGAATGCAATTTCACTTTCTGTAATTTGGACACCAGGATTACCAAACACAAGCTCATTTGAGGAGTGCTACGAACTGCTCAAGGAGTAAAGTATCACCTTTCACTCTGGAGTCATGGACAACAGGGCTGCTTAGTGGCAATACTGAAATATTTTGCTAGCATGTGTGACTATCAAATCTATCTAGATAATGTGCTTTTCCTGGGGTCTTGTCTGGTTGCTGAGTGGCCTAACAGGAACCACTGGGGTGGGGTCAAAGTGGGCTGACTGTGGCCATCCAGCTGTTGATGTTACAAGTACTTGGCTTTGTTTCTCTAAAAACTTAAGGACCGGCTGTCTCTGGCCTTTGCAGCCTGGACTTCAGGCCCTTCCAACCCAAACCATTCTCTGACTCTGTGGCTCCATTTTCTGCTGGGTTTTATCATCACTAGGTAAAAATTTAATTTCTTATGATTGTGTTTTGAGTGAAATTCTGGTCTCATTTGTCACTTCAAGAGCACACATGTACCAGGCTGTGCTGCCCCAGTGGTGTTAGGCTGTGGGACAGTCCTGATGCTCTGTTCCCAGGTGCCAGTTCTAGGGGATGTCAATTTACTTGAAAGGTTTTGAGCAAGGATGTGACCCTGCTGCTTCAAATGAGTTGCCCAGTCTGCATCACAACCTTTCCAGTTGTGTCTGCTTTTGGGGATGACCCCATCTTGAGGTACTATGTAATAAATGTATGAAAAGATGTTCCATGGCTATGTATTAGAACATACTTTGAGGTCAGGCGTCTTTCTAAATGATGTTACACACATTTCATGTTGGAACTTCATCCTGGTAACAAAGCAACTGAAAATTTAAGGATCAATATTCAAAGTTAAAATGTGTATATAATGATTTGGGATTAATTAAATTAAACTCTTTTCTTGAGTGGCTCTGCTTCAATTTCCCCACATAGAATTTTTGCAATCTTTTTAAAACTATTTTAACTGTTACAATTGGATTTTTGTAGTATGTTCACAAAAGTGTACTAAAAGGCCAAAGTTGTTGCAGAATTTCCAGGTTTCCAATGTCCAAGAACACCAGTACTGTTGGCAGCTGTAGTAAATGCACACCAAGAATCCAAATATCTTTGACTTTTTAACTTTTTGAGAAAGACTAATTGGATGAAAGTTCTGAGAATTAACTTTTACAAGCTCAGCAGTTTTGTCCAAGACAGCTGCATTTGTTTAATGGGGAGAAAAACCCCTTTGGTAAAGGAAATTACTGAAAGTATTTAGTATTAAAGCAGATATTGTAAAGATGAATGTTTGTGCAGCCTCAGATGCTTCATTGTGCATTGACCCTTGTCTTCAGGCAGGCTTTGTATGCGACTGCAAGTCAAGAGAACATCTCTGGCAAACCTGGGTTTTTAAGATGTTTAAGCTGTAGCCAAGGGCTGAAATAAAGCTGCTTTGCTGCATAGTTCTATTTTAGGTCTTTTTCCCCATCATTGGGAAAGTATTAAAAAAGTGTGAGATATCGACACTCCTAAAAATAGCAAATTAGGAAATAGGCTTAATGGAAAGTTTCACTTTTTCATCAAAGATATGCTTGAAAAATATGAAATTTATATTTAATAAAGGTTTATGGCAAAATTTCTCAGGAATCTATCTATCTGGTAACCAGAATTATTTATGCTCTTTCAAGATAGCCACTGAGCCAGAATTCCTGACTGAACAAGATGCTGATCTTATAACCCAGAGAAAAATCAAATATAAATCAGTCCTTGGAGTATAGTTTCTGCTTTTGAAAAGCTAAATACTAAACCCATTCTTTGTGCTTGCAGCCATTTGGTATGAAATAGAATAAATGGTTTAATCTTTATGTTATTACTGAAATTTAAAATTAAAAAAAAAAAAAGTTTTCACCTGAAGTGAGATTCTGGCCCCCTTGTAAAGATAATGGGAAGTTGTGGGGTTTTTTACCGACCTCCACTGAGTGATTTTTTTGTCTCTCTTAGACAAAATGTAGTGAACTGCTCCAAATCCTTATACAAGCAGTAACCCAGGAAGTCAAGTTTTCTGTCTTCTATTGCAAAAGAGTCAGTGGTCACTTGTGCTCTTGCTGTTGATCTGGTTGTGACAGATCCTGATGTCCTAAGCATCTCAGGAGAATGAAACACTTTTTAGTTACTTGGATACTTGCCCTGTTGTTTTTTTCCTCCTTCTATTAAGAGTTTTAAGTTTCTTAGTGTGGAGCTAGCTGTTTATTGTCTTTCTTACTGAAAGAAAATATGTAGACTCCATCTCAGCATTAACTCTTACTAGGATATTAAAAAAAAAAAAAAAAAGATGGAAATCACATTTATCCTTAATTCTTCTGATAGTGCAGTTGCAGGCTCAAAAATCCGTGGATGAAGATGCTCTTACTTCAGACAGTGAGATTGCTACAGGATTACACTGCATTCATGGACTTTGGGCTTTTGCTAAATCATTGTGCAATATTTATATTACAATATAAATATTTAGAAAGTTTGATAGACCTTCCAGGATAAGTAATTACAGTTTGGAATGAAATGAGAACACTACATAGACTTCTGCCTGCATGTATATTGGAAATCATCTGGCTAATGGTGATTATCAGAATTACCCACATATGAAAGTTGACCTTAATGTGTTTAGTAGAAATTAGAGATTCACAGAATATTCTGAGTTGGAAGGGACCCACAGGAATCGAGTCCAGTGGCCCCTACAAGGATTGAACCCACAACCTTGGTGTTACCAGCACCATGCTCTTGACCAACTGAACCAATCTCAATTATAAACAACTAACAGGACTGCACAAACCTCCTTTCAAAATTCAAAATTCGAGCATGTACCATGCAGTTTCACTTTTTTATAGCACTTGAGGCTCTAACTTCAAATGATTTGAATAGAAGATTCCCTTAGATATTTAAAATATTCCAGTGATGATTTTCTCGTACAGCTTACTAATAAGGAAAGTGTGTGTGGGTTTTTTTCATTATTAAGATTTTTTTTTTACATCAGAAATAGGGTCCCTCTAAGACTGACAGAATTAGTAAGTCAAGAAAGCGGAGGTAATCCTCAGGCAGTTCTCCTGAGAGAGCTGTGGGATGAATGCATAAGGGATTGGGGTAGAGTTGTGTGGTGTGTTTGATGGTGGTGACCATGAAATGCATTTACCTTATTACACTAATTGCAGGCTTGAGGAAATGAAAACGAAAAAAATAATATAAACATATTACACAACCGGAGACTGAGGAGTGGTTGTTAAAAAGCAGGCTAAATTCTAAAGGACATTTTGGATTTCAAATTCTGGAATAGAAGAGAAAAACCTCCATATTCCAGAGCATATCTTCCCTAAGGTATCTTAGAGCCATGCTAATCTTTAGATTGGTTTATTTGTTTGTTTCTTTTCTAGACTATTCCAGCTATTTTTCCCTGGAGTTCACTCTCAGTTTTGATGTATTTGATGTTAGGAAGTTGAAGTGATATAATCCTAGTCAAGAGGGGCAGGATAAACACAGGTCCCAGTTATAGTCTATGATAACTGATTTTATTTTTTTTTTTTCCTGTGTATGTGACTGGTCTGGCATTGAAATTCCTCACGTAGTAGCAGCAGCAGCACTAATTTTTGGTGATATACTTCAAAGATATAAGCATAACTTTCGCAAATGCCACAATCAATATTCCTTTGAAAGGTCACTTTGTGTACTGAATAATATTTATATGCATGTGTACATAATTCAACGATTTTGGTAAGGGCCCTTCAGAAGAATAATTCAAAGGACAGAAGATGATATCTTACTGTGAGAGACTTAAAAAGCTTGATTATGGTTTATAATTGCTCGCACAGGGAGAAAATAACAAGTACTAAATGACTCTAATCTAGTAGTGAAAAAAAGTAAGAACTAATGCTGAGTAAAAACCCTGCAGTCTTCAATGAGAAATTAGGCTCTAATGAGAGTGATTAACCACAGCAGCAAGCTACATGCAAAAGAATGGGCTTCTCTTGGTTTTCCTATGTAGCAGGTAGATTGGATGATCTAATAACTGTCTGAGTTGAGGGTCATGGATCAATGATTGTTGTATTATAATTCTCACTGTTACTTTCTTTAACTGATTTTCAGATTAGTTATGTGTGAGAGTGAAAATGATCAAAATTCCTCTTATTATTAGGGATGAACTCTCCAATTCTGTGTGTCTCATCTATGTATTGCACATCCTACTGCCTTTGCAAACTGAAATGGAGATGAGTTGGTATTTACCAGAGCACCAACACAGCTCTTGTTCCTCATGCAGGCTGCACCTAGAAATTGCTGTGGTTTCCTCACAAATTAGGCTTTTTGAAAAACACCATCTACTTTTTAAATTAACAGAAAGCTCTAAATTTTGTTAAAGAAATAGGCTGGATGTTCTTAGTTCTAGTTTATGTATGTACAAGTCAGATGACAAACTCTTGACTGTTTGCCCAGGCTTCCCTTACCATCAACCAAGAGAAACAAGCTCAAAGGATAAATCAACTTTTTGAGTGAGAAGTGCATTGAGCTCAGGGGACTGGCTCGCCCTCTGAAAGCACCTGGCTCTTCCCCCTTGACTTATGGGGGTGATTAAACTTGTTTGGATGTTTAAACCTTGGATGTCTGAAGTAAAGCATGAGGAACCTCACTCATATTTCTGTTCTGAAACCGCCTTTATTGATAAAATCCAGCTAGGAACAAAGAAAGGCAGGCTCTTTTTTGGTGGCTTCTGCTCCAAATATTTCTCTAATGGCCTTTTTAGCCAATGCATTGATCAGGAGATTTTCCACACTCAGTGTTTGTTTCTAGAGCCTTCTGTTGAACACGGCCACATGCTTTTGTTGATAAGCATCTGAAATCTCAGGATTAGGTAGAATATTGGCTGAAAGGACTTGTACAAGAGGGAATTACCCTTCCAGTTCAGGATATTCTATGTGTCTTTATTCTTGAGGCTATCCTGTGCAGGGGCAGGAGTTGGACTTTGGTGATCCTTGTGAGTCTCTTCCAACTCTGGATATTCAATGATTCTATGAATTTATGATTATGCTGTAAATGTTAGTTGCTGCATAAGAGAAAGCTTTAAATTCTGAAGGAAAGCCTAGAGATGGATTTCTGTGCATAATTACTTAGAATAATGTGAAGTAAAAGTTTTTCTCTTTCAGTCTAGTGTTTGAAATATTAGTATCCAGTCCCCACTAATAACCATTAGATGTTACTCAGAAGGAAAATAAAAACCTTCATTGTATTTATCCAGTTATCCAGAGCTGTTTAAATAACATTATTTATCCTTTGGAATACGTGCAGATTATCTTTTAACTAGGAAACAGAAAATATGCAGCACTTTGGCTAATGAAAATCTAAGATTTTATACCTCTGTGGCTCATAACACTTAAGGAATTCACTAACTTTCAAACACTGTTCTGTTAAGGGAGTGGTGATGCAGGTAGATAATTTTGCACTGTACATAAAAAGAGCCAAATTAAGCCTGAAGTTCAGCATTGGTGAAATATTCCTTGGAAGCTGAAATTTTCCCAGAAAAACATGGGTTTGCCCAAGAACATGTATTGGGAACAGAGATAGTATTTAATTTTAAAATAAGTTACTTCAAAATTTCTTTTCAAAACATATATATTTTTAAAGGAAGACTTTCTTTCAGGACAGTGCACAAGTCAGCATTTACCCAACACCCAAATGAAAGTACTTGAGAGGAACCTAAACCTCTACAGGTCCATCCTTCTTCCCCTTCTGTAAAAAAAGTTCATGAGAAGGAGGTCAAAAATACTCTGCATGCTTTCTTGCTGTTACTTTTTCTTCTCAAGTCCATCAAGGTAAAAGAAAGCCGTTTGCATATCTTTATTTCTTTATTTTCCCCCTCAGCCAGCAGGCCTTAGGACCATTCCAAGTTTCATTCAGTAGTTTGGAAGCATCTGCACAGCGTCAGTGTCTGTTGAGATTTATGTGTTTCAGGACCCAAAATTGTGACCCTGAGCGTGGCCTGTAGCTGTTCTAGGCTCCTTTATAGCCACTGGTAGAAAGGCATTGAAGAGAAGGGGAGCCATGTGCCAGGTGTGATTTGGTTACTCTGGGGAACGTCAGGCACTCTGTTCCTGGGCCAGAAGCCAGGTCTGGTGGCCTCAGGTTATCTCACACCTCCTTACTGACTCACGTGGGTGGCTGTGAAATAATTGTAGTTGGTAATAGAGTTATGGAATTACTTCAGTAATGAATGAACACACTAAATATGAAGTCTGTGTTCCCTCCTCTGTCTTTTGCAGTGTACAAATACAGACTTTAAGGGAGCTGATTAGAAATAAGTTCACAGTGATCAGCTTAAGTCAGCAGGAAAGAGTTGACTTCCTTATGCTACTCCACCAGCAGCCCTGCTATTGTCCTTCAGTGCTGAAACCCTGTTCTGCTAATTCCAGTGAAGGACTGGGTGAGTGGAAATGCTGCTAATCAGATGGTGCTTGAGAAACAGTGCTACTGATTAATTATCTCTGCAGATCTTTTGTTTGACTACAGGTATATCTAGAGAACAGGCGAAATTTTCAATTATATGCAGGCATTTATTTTTCAAGGAGCTTCTCAGTATTAAAGCATCAGAAAATGTAGCAGATTGCAATTTATTATTTATTTCCTTCTCAGCACCTTCTGAGTATTTCAGGTCTAGTGAGCAGAACACAACTCTGCTTTAGTCCATTTATCTGTGAATGCCTTTTTTCCTATTAGGTCCGTGTAAGAGGCATTAAAATTTAAAAAGCCTAAAATTTAAAAAGTATAGTTTAGGACATGCCTCATGATCTATTGGTTTCTTTCAAAAGAAGAATCAGAATTTCAATTCCCTGGCCACAATATATTTGGTTAGAATGGAGCAAGCCTTGAAATGTTTACAGCTTTGATTTAGACAGCTACTCACCCGAGTACAAGCCATTGGCCTTTAAGCAAATAGAGTTCAAAATTTTCTCATTATGGTCATAATTGCAAATCGTGGCTGCTATGGTTGTGTGTGTACATATATATATAAATATATATATATATAAGTGGATCTCTTAAGCTCATGGGTCAAGTGAAAGATGGGGAGATGACTGGGCTGGGTTGGCCTTGGCTGACCACCAGGTGCCCACCAAGCTGCACCATCAGTCCCCCTCTTAACTGGGCAGGGGGAGAAAATAAACTGAAAGGCTCTGTTGTGGGTGGAGATGTGGAGAATCACTCAGCAATTTCTACCACGGTGTTGATTGAGGTAGATAAGCATTGCTCACCAGGAAAAGCTCCAGGTGGATGGTGTGAATGCCTCAGTGCTTAGGGCTGATGGACCCTGGGTCCATATACAGTGAAGGGGAGGAGCAGATCTGACTCACAAATAAGTGGTGGGCTGTTGTGGGTATAGATCAGGCCTCCAGTGGGACTTGGCAGCATCTGTTCAGCTGTGTCTCCATCCTTCACTTAAAACTTAACTGGATATTAGGAAAAATATCTTCACTGGTGGTCAAGCATTGGAACAGGCTGCCCAGGGGAATAGTGGAATCACTGTGCCTGGAAGTGTTTAGCAGATGTAGATGTGGCATTTGGGGACATGAGTTTCTGTTGGGTTGATGATTGGACTCAATGACCTTGGAAGTCTTTTCCAAACTTTATATTTTGATGATTTTTACTCTCCTGACCTGGCCTGTAGGTCAGTGACAGGGTGCCACACTCCTGCACCCAGTTGTGCAAAACAGGCACCTCTGATGATTTAAGACCTAAGGAAAGTTCTAAGAGATCACCTGCTCTCCTTCTGGTTAGAGCAGTGATTTGTGAGCCCCACAAGAACTGCCTCAGTGTTCCTTCTTTGGGTGCCTTTTACATTTACCAGTGCTTTAATTAGGTGCGGCAAAATTCCTTTAAGGGCAGATCCATCCCCACCTCCTAAGCCTCTGGTGAAGTTTGTTACTTGTCTCTTAGATTTCCAGCTACTGTGTTAATTTTCACCCTTCACTTCCCCCTTCAAGAAGCAAGTAAACCATATTGATGAGCTTCTTACATTCATCCAGAGCCAGGTATTTATTATCTCATTTCGGTTTCCTGGTGACTCAGTAGGTGGTACAGCTTTTGATTCATATTTGGATGGCTGTCTTTCCTGTTTTCAGGATGTTTTTTCTGTTTTTTTTTCTTTTCTTTATTTCTTTTTCCTTTTTTTCCCACCCCCTTTTTGAAAGCAGCCACAGTTATTTGCCCCAGCAAACTCTGTCTGTAACCAGAGATTGCTCATGAATGAACTCATATCTGCTGTTGTGACACCAGAACAGCACTCTCAGCAGCAGCAGCAGCAGCAGAGCAAAGGGCCCTGTGAGGTGGTGGTTGCCAGGCTTCAAATAAGATATCAGACTTCAGGCTTTGCCACAGAGGAGTGTTTAAAGGCCCTGTGCTACAGGAAGCCTAATTTCCTTCTCAGTCCCGATAATCTGAAAGGGTAATGACTGCACAGTTTGTCTAGCCAGGTTCCTGGTGCTGCTGGGCTTTCACGTGCAATTTTCCCTTTCCCGTCAAGTTCCTGTGTGGCATCACTGTGTGTTATCACACAGCTGCTGCTCTGTGCCCTGGAGAGAGCAGCATCTCAGCAGAAGACAAAGCAATTGCTGTTCTTCAAGCATGTGAAATTCCCTGGGAGTCAAGAGCTCCTAATCTTCTGCCTTATTTGACTTTAAAATCTTTTTCAAACATCTGCAGATTTAAGATCCGCTGTTTGGATATTGGTAGGGTTGCATCCTTAAATTTTTATATCCTTGCAGATGACTACTTCTCCCCAGCCAGAAAAAAATATTTTGCTGATCTCTTCTAGAAGAAGCAGACTTTCAGGCTTACTAAATCAGACTAAATGTTTGCAATTAAATTGGAGTGTACAACAGGTCATTTGTATTTGAAAACTGAAAAAAAAAATAGCCTTAAGATCCTACCAGTTGTGCTCCTTCTGCCTGTTCTTGGAATGAGCTATATTTAATTTGATTTTGTGTTTATTCCTACTGTAGTTTTTCAGCCGACTTCCTCTATTTATACCAGAAGATCTGACATAAGTGTTTTGGTAAAATTAGATAATAAGCAAAGAATCTGTTACGCAAACAAGATGCTTAAAAACCCCACCACAAAACACATCCATACACCAAGTATCTAAATTTTTTTTCAAGAAAGATGGATCATCTTGGCAATTTCACATAACACAGAATGAGGACTGTGGAGTGACCCTGATGCAGCTCGTTCAGATTAGCCATGTGTGGTGTGCAGGCTACTTCCTGTCACAGAAAAGTTCAGTACTGAGCTGTTTCTGGTTTCAGTATTAGCCAAGCCAGGCTTAGAAATGACTCCTGCAAAATTCAAGGATGCAAAATTTCCAGATCCTGAGGATCTGTGTATAGCTCACCTAAAAATAGTCTTCACACAAAGGTTCTCTGTGCATAAATGAAATTCACTTTCATACTGCTCAAGCTCCATAGCCCACCTTCATTTCAGCAACTTTACCTTTTTTAAAGTAGAGAGTTGAAAGAATTTCTAGAGTTTGACATGGTAGAAGGGTTGTGTGTCATGAACAGGGCAAGTCATGGCCACCACTGGCAGGGACCATGAGTTGGAGTGCTTCCCTAAATGGTGGACATCAGATAATAAATGCAAATGAAGAAAAAACATAATTTAAATATGTTAATTAAAAGTCGTTACATTTTGTATGAGAGTCTCTGGTGCACAGAATCATAAAATGGTTTGGATTGGAAGGTACCTTAAGGATCATCTCATTTCAACACCCCTGCCACGGGCAGGGACACCTTCCACTAGAGCAGGTTGCTCCAAGTCCCATCCAACCTGGCCTTGGACAGTTCTAGGGATGGGGCAGCCACAACGTCCCGAGGCAAAGGAGCTGAACAGGCTGTAAGAAGTGGTGAAAGGAAGCAGGAGCTTCTCATGTGGGCATCCAACAAAGTTTCTTTCGCTTCTGGTTCACAGTGGTTGATTCCACAAACCTCAGTTTTTTACCTGGAAATCAGCTGCTAAATCTCAGTGAGGTGGTGCCTGGTTTGGACACTGAGCTTGACTTGGGGTGAGAGTATTTTAGCTAGGAAAATTTAACAGTGACAACCAAAGCCAATTGCTTCTATCCCCCAGCACTTCCATCCTATTTCCCACCTCTCATATTAAGTGCGTTGCTATAGGACATGCTATTGAATATGTATTTCTGCAGTGTGTTCACCTATGCTCAAAGAGACATATCCTCCATTTGTTTCCCCTCTTATAATAAAAGTTTAAAAGGTTGTTCTAACTTCCATTTGCACCAACAGCAATTGCACTTTGCTCATTACCAGCTGTAACCAGCAAACACTGGAGGCAAGGGCCATACCAAGTGGAGCACAGAATACCTAAATCTGATGCCCTTTTTCTTCATATTTCATGTTTGTAGTGAAATCCTTATGGACATTATAAGTGATAATTGATAACATTAAGTTGTCCTGCAAGAAATTTTTAAGGCTTAGCTAAATTACTGTGCTGTGATTGTGCTGAGTGAGGCACATGGAGTCCCAGTTCTGATGCTGGTGCTTGTATTCATTCTGCAGAATAGGCTCAAATGTCCTTTCCCCCTCAAAAAATGCAAATTCAACAATTCTTTCTGAATAAAAAGATCTCAAACCTTGTTTAAAAGGCCACAGAAGACATTGCCTGCCTTTCCTGTCCTTGTGTAAGTATTGTACTTGTTCCAGCTCTTAATAATATTATTTCCAGGGAATCATCACTGATTTTAAGGTTGAATTTTGTAGTCTCCAGCTTCCAGCTCTTGTTAACAATGCCAAAATAAATATTAGGATGTTTGCATGCAATCCTGTGGAGTGAATTAGCCCAGATCTGCTACCAATTATTTTTATTTTACACTAGGAAAGCATAGGTGATGAGAATATTACATTCTGTTTGACTAGGAGATGCAAGTCTAGAAGGTGGAACAATGATCTATTTTCTAAAGTTTCATATCATGACACTTCACAAGTGCCAGAACTGACACAGCAGAGAAAATCTGGGGAAGGCAAGTAGAATCTGTCCCCAACAACACAAACACCACAGGGAGAATGGCTATTAGGAGAATACACTGGTGGGATAATACACAGGAAGGCTTCAGGGGGAACAAAAACAACAAAAAACCAGTCAAAACCCCAGAAAAAACTATCAAAACCCAAAGAGTGATATTCAGATTAAAAGATATCCTGGAATGTAAAATTCCCTGCCCTGTTCATTAGCCAGCACGTTCACAGAGCTGCCTGTGCAGACAGATGCAAATGCTGTGTTCCATCACAGAGAACAGCACGGGGAAAGAGGGAGCTGCTCCACTGCTCTGGTGGGACTGGGAGATGTGCTTAGCAAAGCCAGAGCTTTTGGTCCTTTTAATAAAATGACAGTAATTTGACAGTAATAAACATTAGGCTGTCATTGTAATGTAGCAGTTTGCAAATAATGTTGACATTATCTTATGCTTCATGTCAGAATATGGGTCTGCTTTATCAGCTGATTAATGGGGAAATTGGATGGAATTCTTTAAACCTGACAAAAAGGAGCTTGGATTGCACTGGGAATGAATTTTGTTTTCACCTGTTCCTTTTAAGCACTCATGGTGCTTTTTCATCTGCTTTTTGTTGTTTGTTTTTTGGGGGTTTTTTATTCCTAATTCTGAGCATTTGTGCAAAGATGTGACAAGTTCTACATAAACGGTAATGTTGTCTTAACTACTGAAAGTGCCATTTAAAGAGGTCCTGGAGGTGATTTTTTTTTTTTCCTAGATATAAACAGGTCTGAAATTTTGAAGTTTTGCTTTTTGAAGATAGATTTTTGGGGTTTTTTTTTTGCTTGGTTGGTTTCTGTGTTTTTTTTGGTTTTTAAAGTGCTTTCATCATTAACTTCTGTCTCCCTGCTGTCACAGATTGTTGCTGTTCCTACATAGTAGTGATCTAATACAAATGATGATCAGCCTTCCAGAATACATTTTAGAAATGAGGGAATTATGGACACAGAAATTTGCCAATGCCTTGCCAGGGATTCCCTTTGTCACTGCAGCCCGTCATCGTGAGCCAGGCAATCTGTCACAGCACACTCCTCCCAACCACATCTTTACAAATCCTATACTTCTCTTTCAGGATTTCCTTGAAATGCATCTGACTGTAACTTACAGGCACCAGGAAGGTTTCAGCTTTGCATTCATAACTGTGTACAATTCAAATGCATGTCTTGCCACCAAGGATGTGGGTCAGGAGCCAGCTAATGGACATTTATACAGATGCCAGACAAAATTATCACTTGTCTTCTTTTCAAAGAAGGCAAAGTATCACGTTGTACTATCCCCCTTCAGAGGTGTTTGAGATTTGTGCTGGAAGCACATCTGGCTCATGCTGGTTGCTGTGTGTGCTGAATGTGGGGAATGATGGATTCCCACCTGGCCATTCTCCCAGACTGCTCACAAAAATGGAATATCCAGCACCAACGTGCCCATTTCATGAGGTCAACAGGTTAAATGGGACCCCAGGAAACCTCTATTGGAACTTCCTTCTCAAAAAAAGGTCAGCTATGGGATCCTGTAACATTGCTCAGTTTGATCCCTTTTTAGGGTCTTGAAAAGCTGTAAAGATGAGAAGGCACAATGTAACTGGACAATCTGCTCCACTGCCTGGCCATCCTCATAGGGCTAAAACTCTCTTTCTATTCAGTGTGAGACTCTCTGATATCCTTCCACCACACACCACTGGGAAAAGCCTGGCTCCATTTTCCTGAGGACCTTCCCATGGGAGCTGCTGTAAAGTCCCCAAAGGCCACTTCTTCTACGTGCTGGACACTGCCCTTCCCTCAGCCTCTCCTCTGAGGCATTCCAGCCCCAAACACCTCAGAGTCCTCCTCAGAACTTGTTCTGGATTGGTGATGTGTTTTCTGTATTGATCAATTTAACTCTTAGTTAAGTCGGAGGAAATGTGAGTTAATCACTTCAATCTCTGTGGACCTGGTACCAAGTGGTCAGACCTGTTCTGTGAATGGTGATAACCCACCCTTTCCATCTCTGAATCCCATGGGCAAGAGGACAGGATTATCTTGCTTTCAGGATGAGGGATACAAACATATTACCCAAGCTGGACAGAGGTGGTGTAGTCATTCAGTGACAGTCACTTAGTCCTTTCCTGCTGGACTGGACTCCAAAAATCCATTTGTTTTTGCTGGCATGGGATGACAATGATGATTGAATTTGGAATGAGTGTCAGTAAGTACTCCCAAGAGGCACTTGACACCCTCTACAGGAAAGTCAGCCGCCAGTATTAAAAATCAATTAGCATTTTCACAGCACAACCTTTGCCATACAATGTACAATGACCTTTATAGGCCAGAGAAGAGTCATTTTAATGTACTATATAATGCCAGGTGGTAATGTATTCCCTCACTTAGGTGGCTCATGATTAAACTCAATTATCTCAGCCACCAATTGACCTTTATCCATCTCCCACAATTTAGTGAATGGAAGTTGGTAAAAGCTAACAGGGTAGATACCTCGTGTTATGACAACTTCTCCTTACAAGTGGGAGTGAGGCATCTGATATGCAGTGGTTTCAAGCAAATTTTGTATTCTTCCAGATAAAGGAGAACCTGTTGAGATGCAACCAGGTTACTTTTGTGTCCTTCGTGTACATTTTCCATTCCTCTTTTCACTGTCATGCTGTGTTGGAGGTCCTCAGTAGATAAATATTTTCCATTTAACAAGAGTAGGAAGAGACATTTATCATATCCAGCTGGTAGTCCAGTAAATAAGGAGGAAATTCATACTTCTTATTCACCTTTGGATGTTTTATTCAAAGTACATCTGGTAGCTGATACTATGCAGAGCCACAGTGCAAGAAATGGCCTTTGCAGTGGTTGTTTATCTCCTTGCTGATGCAGTAGCTTCCCATGATCCAGACATCTGGTAGCCCTAGAGGTCTGACAAAAAATGTTCTGAGGTCAGTAGCAAAGTGAAATGTCACAGTACAGTCTCCTCTCATGTGCAACTAGATTACTTCATCTCATTCACCCCATGTTTAAATCCATGCCAGGGGAAGACTAGCTGTTAATTCTAAAATACATATATTTCTATTTTTCCAACCTCTTCAGTTCAACCTGAGGAGGGATTTATCTTTTATAATTGCATTTTTTACTGAGAAAGTTTGAATTTTACAAGGCCCTAGCATGTATGTGGCACATTTGCTCATCCTGATAGGACTTTTTGACAAAGTGTTTCTGTTTCTTGTAAATGTTCCTCACATGACTGTGTCCAGAATACCAGAGTTTGAAATCTGGTTTAAATGAAAGCTGATTTGAGCTCTCCCTGTGGAACAGGCTGTGTTTAACTCTGCACTCCCGTAAACCCAACACAGCATTTAAAGAGTGTTTTTTCCTTTTAAATGAAACAGCACAACTTTGTAAATATTTGAGTATTTTGTGTCTTTGGTTCTTCGCTGTGTTTCCTTTCTATTGAAATACTCTGGAAGTAAGGGAAGGGCAGTTTGATCATACCCCCTTCCTATGGGCACATCTCTTCTCTTGCTGATTTTCACTCTGCTCACAGTTTGGCAATGCCTAATAGTTTTTCCCTATTACAATTGTCATTTAGAGCTCTCATTTGGCAAAGCTCTCCTTAAGATGTTTTCATTTCCTCTCCAGACCCCAAAGATGCCAGCATATGGCCATGAAACACCGGCACTGAATTACTGTCTCTTTTCATGGTAATTAGTTTAGACTTTTGGACTACATCTATCCTGGTTAATTGAATGGCACCAGGGAATGTTCCCAGCAAGGGGAACTTGATAGACTGTCCTGTTAAATGGTTTCTGGTGTGTTTTTGGCCCCATCCAGCTGGCACTCTCCCAGATGCAGCCTGGACACAGTTGGGGAATCAGCACAGACCCGGGACCATTCCCAGAAAGCAGTTTGGATGCCCACCCTGTTTCCAAGGCTTGGAGAGTTCAACAGTACAGATATAGGCAAATCTGTGCCAAAGAATGATCCCAGACACATGTAGCATAATTATCTAGCCATATTGTAACTCAAAAGCAGGTTTGGAGCCTCCCTTTATGTGTTCACCTGAAAAGAATCACAATTACCGACCTTAAAAAAAAAAAAACCTATGTATTTTTTTAACATGTATAACACATAGTTTGGGAATCACTGGAGCTATCATTTTCTGTGACAGCTGAATTGGTGCTGTTCATAAGTATCTCTGACCTTCCAGCCATCGATTGTACAAATACATGCACATATTGCATCTGTGCATTGGACCTGCTCCACAGATGGATCAGGACTGAGCAGTGAAAGGGCTCCACTACCCAGGCTCGTGGCTTGTTGCAGCAATTTGGTGTTGTATGATGGGTAAGAGAATGTGGGGATGGAAGGCAGCATTTCTTGCTTATCATGGTTGAATACTGAACTGAAGAACTAGACACTGTCCCTCCACCCAGTGCAGAGCTCCCAAGAGATGCTCCATGAGAGACTCAGAGCCAGTAGTTTATAGCCCAAGGTGGAAACTTTTATTTATGACACCTCAGAAAAGTGGCCATTGTCTGTATCTGCTGGTTGTGGACAAGTTCAGAGTGGGCTACAAGGAGGCAGCCATGACCTTTTTGCTTCCTTAGTCAAATGTGTGGAGGAGAAAGAGGCAGGAATTATGCCTTTGTGAAACAATCATATATGGCTGTATATAGATTGATTTTTTGGGGTATTCAATTAGTTCTTGAGGGATTTTCTGACTAATCAGATAGCAGATGTTTTCATGCCAAGACCTTTTCTTCTCTCAGAAGACCTTGAGGCAGCTCCTTTCCCATGGTTATAGCTCCACATATTGCTTTTCTTTGTGACCACATGCTCCTTTGAACAGTGATCTCTTGCAGTGAAAGCCTTCCTGTGGTGTGCATCAACCACACATTCATACAGATGTTGTGGCCTTGACACCAAAAGTTGGTGCTGGCTTGGGATGATCTGAATCTCATTGCAAACTATCCCAGCTGCAGTGGCCTGACAGGAAATTTGCAGCAATACCTAAAATTTCACATCACAATTAGAAAGATCCTGCAAATAATTAGCTTTTCATGGAATGTGTGCAGTTCTCTTTTACATCAAATGAGGAGAAATTCTTCTGTCATGAAAAATGGAACAAAAATAGTTTTTCAATTCAACCTGCTATTAATATTAAAACATTGTAAAAGCAGCCCTGTGCTCCAGAGATGTACAGTTCAGTGTCCCCAGAATGTAATATCAAGGGTAGCAAGTATTATTGATTAATTTCATTATACAGGGTACAGTACTCACTTTGGAGAGTCACTCAATACTAGTTATCAAAATATATGCAGAGGACAGGTAAAGGTTACAAAACTGCCTGGAGAACAGAGCTAACAAAGTGAACTCTCAGCTGTGAGTCCTGTGCATGACTTAGTACTGCTAATAGTGTGAGTATGTGCATATTAGAAGCCCAATTGATCATCAGGAGCTGCTCTTCAAGTCAGAAATAACAAAGGTAGAAAGACAAACACAGAAAATAATAGCCCATTAATCTGGGTAACAGGACTGAACTGTGAAGTTTGAAAGTCACTGCTAGAGCAGTTTTATTCTACTCTTGTAGTAGCTACAGAGTGGGAAAGAAGGAAAAGTGGAATCTTTCTTATATGTCTGGGATTAGTACTGCAGCAGGTACAACTGCAAACCCACATATTTACTTTTTAATGCTATTATTATTTTTCCCACCGTCCTTAACATCTCTACACATATAGGTTTGTTTTGACCAATGGAGAGTAACTTCCACTAAAAGCAATTTACTGACTGGAAGGCAAATATAAGGGTTCTTTCTCTGAAACAAAGATTCTCTCAAACCACAGGCCATTTGATTAATCCTCCTCTACTTTTACCACCTTTCCTTTGCATTAGAAACCTTTTTCTGGAATGGTTATTTACCTCATCTTGTTCCAGCTCATCTTCCCACTACAGCTGCAAGCTCTAATGCCTTATGATAATACAAATGAATAATAGCTCTTACACACCAACTAAGAAATTAAGATTCACTTCCATTTTGGTAAAAAACAAGCCTCAGCCTTAAAAACAACAAATAAATAAATAACAAAAAACATCCCTTCTCCAAAAATCTTAGCATCAGTACTTAATTTTTAAAGTTCCACACTTGTGGAGCTGCACAGAAAAATCAGACTATCTGGAAACTTTTTAATACATTATAATTTTAATCTAAACGATAGCAATTTCACTGACTTTGCATGGCCATTTGCAGTTATTTGAGATGACAGGGACAGTGAGGAGGTGAACTGTGTCACCCAGGTGGTGAATGTGTGGGATATCATCCAAGCCTCCTCTTGCCAGGTGAAATGAGACTCCTGTCCTCCACCCCCCCACCCATATGGATGTGGTCAGCCAGCCACCTGCAGCTGGGGGCTGTTGCACCCACCCAATCACACCAACTTGCACTACCCGTGAAGAATTAGAATTCTTTTTTTTTTATTGTTAAAGAGGAAAGGTAAGGAAAGATAGCCAAGGAAATGAAATGAGCACACTGAGCTCTGTGGCCACCTGTGTCTGGCAGGTTTGCAGGTTCATTTAGCTGGTGCAAGCACACGATGCACTGGATTTCAGTGAGAAGATGGAAACTTGAACCCACCTGAATCCTTTAAAATTACTTTTCCTCATGATGTGGCAGCTTTGTCATCTCTTACAGTGACTTACGGGAGATAACAAACACCCTCCACAGGGAGGCTACTCTAACTCTCCTATTGATTTTTGCCAGTCCTGTGTGCTTGTTTAATAAGAAAAATGTTGCTCAAAACTGAGTCTGATAATCTTAAATATGTTATTTACTTTTTGAAAGGTGAGCTGGATTATGATTAATATGGTAAATAGCTCAAATCTAATAGAGTCAATTCTTCTTTATATCTCACAGTGGTCCAGTCCTGGTGCAGAGGAGAAAGTAACAGTCAAGCCTGAATTAAACACTCTCAGCTTTCATGTTTGTGCAAGGGGTTTTGATTTATTTGTTGATGCCTATGTATAGGCCTCCATTCAATCACAGGAGCTAATGTCATCCTGCTGCATAGCTGGGGATGAAAAACTCATTTATCTGCCAGGTACAACCTCCTTTCCCACTTCCCCTGCCCCTTTCTGGGGTCAGTCTCAGCACTGGAACCCCTCCCTTTTGATGATCAGCTGAGGAACACCTATCTTGGTATGTTTTCCTCTGGTAGTATCATACACACCTTTTACAGGCAATATGGGACAGTTCCTGTCTCGTTTGCACTGTGAGGCTGTGACAGGCACCTCATGGCACCAGCACAGCCCCGGAGGAAGGGCACAGGTGACCCATACCAACTTGGACTGATCCCTGTCCCCCTTTCCTCTTCATTCCTTCTTCCTTCCCTTTTTAAATGAAATCACATCCCACCAGTACACCAAAACCCTCAGCAACTCCCTTGGGAGTCACCCTGGGGCAGGATCAGGCCCCCATCGAACACCTCTTGCCTACCTCCCCTGGAAAAGGAGGGCCATTCATCACGAGCCTGCGGAAGGTGCAGCTTCTCTCTGGCAGGGGATGGATCCCAGCCTGGCAGTCCTGCCCCTCCTCGCTGGCTCTCAGAAGGGTCTCCAGGGCCCCTGCCAGCCATGAACCCATCGTAGGAGGCCTGCGTGGTGTCTCTCCTGTGGCATATACAGGAGCAGGAGTTGCCCTTGCTGTTGATGAGCAGCAGCTCAATGCAGAAAGGCTTTAGGGAGCAGAGCTCTGCTGGAGCCGCAGTCACCGCTGGTGCTGCCGACTCCCAGGGACAGAGCTCTGCTCATCCCGCTCTGCCTGAGCTCATCTTCCTTTCTCTTGAGATCATGGTGCACATTTGTCATGTTGGGCAGGAGCCTACAAACCCTCGTGCTTGCTTTGATTTTCCTCTTGGCATCCCAGCTGGGCAGTGATAAGTTGTCTTGTCATGCTGAACTACCGCTTTGTTTTGATATTTTTTTACACATTGATACAATATTTCCCAATGTCTTACCTTGAAACTGAAGCTGGGCCTAAATGGGTGAAAAAAAAGCCCATTGGTAAAACTTTCATGTTAAAATGGAAAAATAAATAAAAAACTATATTGAATAAGACTTTATGTGTTAATTCTTATAATGGAATTTATCTACAGTGTGGTGTGGTTAAAAGTTACAATTTTAAACTGGTGGTAACTTTTTATACTGTCAAAATGTAAAGTTACCTGCCAACACCACTTTAGTAACCATCTACTCAGAATAGCAACATTTCTACCATGTTCAAAATAGGATTGCAAAGAAACTCAGTCAGTCTAAAAGACCATTCAGTATTTTTTTTTTTTTTTTTAATTATTACTGATGCTGGGAGGGAATTCTGATGTGTTTTGTGAATTTGTAACAGAAATGTTTGGCTCTCCAGTCAGGACTCATTCTGTGGAAGGAACAAACACAATTAAGTTAGTAAGGCACCCGTGACACTGTGTTGAAGTCATGAAAAATAATGAAAACCCAAAATAACTCAAGATTACTGGTCAACCTTCCCAGAAAACTGTGATTAAAAACATCAGCTGCAGGAGATTTTTTTGTTTGCTTCAGTTTTTTCGCTTTTCTGCTTTAAAAGGAATAAAATATACATCAGAAAGGCACCAATGCAAAATGAAGCTGAGAAATATTTTAAGTAATTGAGTATTGGTTTAGCAAGTGCAGCACTGTGATCAGTGAAACGTGTGTGCTGAAACCTCCACTCTGGCTCTCATGTCAACATAATTGTTCTCATTAAGTGTGTGTCTATGGATGGAGAATCCACACCATGCCCCTTCCATATGGATTATCTGGTGCCTAAATTAGAGCTGAGGCTGAGGTTCACCATTCCTTAAGGATGACACTAACCTGGGTTCTTTTATGTATTTCCTCACAACATGAAGAAATCTGGGAGCTTAAATTTAGGTTCCTTCCACCAGTCTGAGAGGTAGAAAAATTTAATCCCCTTCCCTGCTCTGTCTTTTCTTACCCCAGTGATGTTCCTATCTTGCAAGTATTTACCCTTTGACTTATTTGCTCTTAGCTCACATACCTTCAAAGAAAAAAAGGAAAAGAAAAATAAAATATAAACAAACATGAAAAAAGAAGCTCAATTTCTTCTGCTTGTCTATCTCCCGCTCTTACTAATATCACTGCCTAAAATCACAGTCTGAAATGTTTTGCTACAGATAATGCCACTGTTCAGTTGAGCTTTCAGTTCCTTGGCAATATTCAAATTTAGGTCTCACTCTTTCCCAAATTAAAGCCATTCTGACCAGGTTTTGATCAGTGCTTGTTTTCATAAGCAAGAAACTTCCCTGTCACCCTGGCACATACAAGCTGACCTTCCTCATGTCTGTGTAAGTCACTGCTGTCAGGAGTGACCTCCCAGCCTACTGAGACCACATCATCCCACCATGACGTTTTCCAGTGCTTCCCTCAGGATTCTCTTTTCTTATTGCAAGAAAACCCAAACAAAGCACCTCTTTGCCCGAACTGAACCAAGTGAACTGAACTGAACTATCTCCCCAGCCTCTTTCAATCAGAATCACAATGTCAGGTCCTGTCTCTGCTCCACCCACAACCTGCCAGCTTCCAGTAGTTGCCCTCTCCCTTAATGCTGTTTGTTTCCCATAAAAAATGGCAAAATTCATGGCCTCATCCTCCTTAAATGCCCTCAAAGTCCATCCTCCTCATGAATCCTACAAAGAATTTAACTTTATGCAGCCATCCCCTCTGCAACTTGGATTTTTGCCTTTGTTTTCTTGGTTTTCCCACTTTTACCCAGGTGTTCAGTTTCAGCTTCATTGGAAGCAGCTTTGGGGTAAAGCCTTCACTGCCTGCCTCATTGGAAAGCAGTCTTTACTTGTCAGTGTGAGAATTTTTTTCCCCAAGTGTCCCAAGTCTAATTTGATGTGGTTTTGCATTTTATATTTTACAATGTTTTGTTGCATGAATTTAATTTCAGAACACTTAGCTTCAAGATGAATAGACTAAAACTTCACAGTTACCCAAAAGACTGTTCTAGATGTCTAACAGAAGCAGCCCCACATTCATGTTTCTCTTGGACTCTTCCTCAAGCTCAATGGTGCTTTCCCATAACTCCCACCTTTGTGAGAAACTGCCCTGTCAAGACTCACAAGCCTTTTTCTTTTGACCTTCACTCTTTTTGTTATCAGATCCATTCAGCCAGTTCCTTTTCTTCGTATCCCTCCCTTGTCTGCCTGAATGACTCATCTGTTGTATCCCTTCTGGCATTTAACTTCAGAGGTGTCTGGGCAGGGACTCTGTTGTTGTGATTTAACTTTATAGCATCCAGTCCTAGAGGGACTCAGATCCCCGGTGATGGTCTTACAGCACTCCTCTTTTCCCAGAGATTCTGTCTCCAATAGCAGGCAGCTCAAGAAGTACCTGAAAATATATTAAGCATATAGCACAGTGACATATCCAAAAAAAAAAATCTGATTTAAGGCCAAACATCTGTTTTTACTGTACATTTTCTTATTGAAGAGTTCAAGTTAAGGACAAAGTGTCAGCCTAAATTTACCATCTTTGGTTATCTCCTGTCACAGTCTTCATCTTATTTTAATGCAGCTTACTTAGACATGCAGCAAATAAAGGTCATTTCCTTCTACTTAGAAGATTTTTAATTTCTTTATTTTTAAGAATGACCTTATTGCTACAGGAGAGAGAGACAGGCAGCTGAGGAGTCTGGAATAGTTTATTCTGGAGTTTATCAAGCATGGTGAGCGTGCAAATGCAAAAGGGGCAAGGCAGCTGCACCTGGTGGTTTCTTCAGAGAGATGTGTCTGAGCTGAGGGTGTGTGTGCTTCTCTCTAAGGACCTGCTTGGTCATTAGCTGCTAAGGCACAAATTGGTGATGCAAGTGCAGAGACAGCACTGGGATAGGAGTGATGGCTGCATGATGTTCATGGAGATGTAGCTCTGTGTCCTTGGTGGTGAGGGGCTTGGACCGAGGGTGTAGAGTTTTGCTTTGTGGAAAGGGAGTGAGGATGCAGAAATGGGGGATTGACTCAGAGGTGTAAATTGTGCAGAACAGAGCTCAAAATGGACCTAGAGCTGTGCTGGTATCCAGGCAAGCCAGTTCTGAGAAACTCTTGTTTAGGTGCACTCTCAGACCACACCACACTCTCCATTGTGGCTGGAGAGTTCAAGGTGATTCTGTGCTGGCTCCACCAGGGTCCTGTTTTCTACCTTGCACAAGAGATGATGCTGCTACACAAGAATTTAGGGAAAGGCTGCTATCTGTCTCTGCACCATGAAGGAGCCATTACATTAATTCCAGGAAGGTAAACAAGAAGAGGGGGAGCTGTCACTGGGGAATTGTAAGGCAATCTGGCATGAAAGCTGCCTCTCACTCCTGCAGGAAGTAGTTCTTCAGAATTGCCAGGAGAATTTAAATAAGAGTGAAACAGAACAGCTAAAATACTTTACTCTAGACAACTTTTAAAAATAAGGAAAAAGGTATAGTCAAAGAAATGTTACGAAGACACACAAAAGGACAGCTATTTTTAAATATCCTTAGGAGTATGTAAGACAGTGAGTTTCATATCATGGTATTTTTCAGTGTCAAAACCAAAATGGAATGAAATAACTATTCAATGTCAGAAATTACCTCTTCCACCTCAGGTTTCATTGTCTTTGAAAGCCTTTTCAAAATAGCATTTTTTGAGATTGTAGTCTTTCCTCCCTCTAAAACAGAGTTACGTGTAGAAGTTTATTCTGCAGTTGTTCCCTTCAGCCTCAGCACTATATCTGTGTGTCCTGTAAAGACTGGCTCACTGTGTAATATCTGAAGCACATTGAAATCAAAGTAAGCCAAAGGATGTGTTAGAGAAATTTACATCCCGGTTTTCATGTCCCCCAGGTCACCATCTGTGTGCTTGGTGACAATTTCAATGATTGCACCAGAAATGCATCACCTGCTATTTAATACCTGCACCATTGGCAGGGAAATTTCCTCTCTTCTTTAGGGATTAGCCAAAATAATGGAATTACTATAATGGGAGGAATCTTCACAAGACAAAGTAAGGACGTGTTTCCCAAATTATTACTTTATAAGTGGAAAATAGAATTAATAATAACAATAACAATAATAATAAAAATAACAATAATAATAATAATAGTATTTGCACAATAAGACTCTAGTGAATTATACAAGATGTGAGTCCTTTATAAAAAGACTCACATGAACCTTTTCAAAAAAAAAAAACAAAACAAAAAACAAAAACCTGAAAACCACCAAAATCCCAAACAACCCCAAACCAAACAGAAGTAAAAAACCCAATGTATTTCAAAATAATTATTCTGGAGTCAAGTGACATAACCTGCTGAACTGAAGCCTGGAAAAGTCAGTGTAGTGTGGAAAGTGGCCCAATCCATACAAAGAAGTGTAACAATCAAATTTCTCTGCTCTGGTCATAGGCACATTCAAATTTGTTCTACAAGATATAGTAGAGGAGGTCCTGCAAAGCAGAATTTCTTTGCAATTTCCATGGCATTGAACCCAGCAGACTGGTGATTTAAACAAGCTATCTAGATTTCCAACTAGATATGCAATCAGAATGTGAATGCACTGGAAATTTTTTATTCATGCTACACTGGATTTATCTCACCATGAAGACACTTTGCAATGTCCTTTTCTCAGGATCAGTGCTGAAATGTCATTCTTGCTAATGCTTTGCATAAAAAAGAGATATTCTACAAAATATGAAGTTGGCTCTCCTAGCAGGTAAAAGAATCAGCCCTGATGGAGGATAAAATAATAAAGGAAACAACACTGGAAATATCAATAATGTCTTTTGTTTTGTGGGTGTGAAAAGGAGTGGGAAAAGCTATTTTAAATTACTTAATTAAACATAAAGGAAATGGGCATGCTGGCAGTAGCTGTGAGGCAAGGATGTCATGTATGGGATTGCCTACTAATCTCAGTTCCTGCTCATACTGCATTTTGAGAACTATTGCCTTGTGATGGCTAAGAAGATCATAGAATCACAGAATGTTTTGGGTTGGAAGGGACCTTAAAGATCACCAAGTTCCAAGCACCCTGCCATGGGCAGGGACACCCTCCACTAGAGCTGATTGCTGAAGGATGGTACCTTGTAATTTCTGCTAGAAAATTAGAGAAAGGTTCCAGATGAAAAATATGCTGAAATTACAACAAGAGTAATAATATTGGGGTTTTTTGCCTTATCTTACCCTCACTGTCCTCTTGCAGTACTTGCAGCTGTTGTTAAAGAGTGATATCAATCAATGTAACAAAAGTACTGCAAATCCCTACCTGGACAGTCCTACATCAGTTTAAATCAAACTTATTTTGCATTCAGGAGTCTAGGAATAGTATCTGGTGAGATGCTAAAGCTGCTGTTTTGCACTCCTCAGAGAACTCGATGGGAGTTTGCACAGACTCAGCACAATCAGGTGCCAGATCCGTGCAGGGATCTCAGTGGTGTGGGACTGCAGTGCCCGCTGCCTACAGGTGGGAGCCCTTTCACCTGGGATCTGCAATTCATTCTGTGAAACCTCTGTGACTGTCACAGGGCAGAATGAGCAAACAAACAAATAAATTACACACATACAGACAGCCTCTGGCTTACTCCAACCCACTTTATGCTGTATAGAAATGGACCTGATAGGGCAGGAATTGGAAGTTAAGAAATGACCACGTATGAGATCATGAGATGATGCTTGTCTGGTAACATCCACAACAAAGTGATACCTGTGTGCCAAAGCTGGTTCACCCTGCCCCCAGGTTTGGGACTGAGGAGTCTGAGCAGGGAAGTTGGTCACCTGAGATCTGATATGTTGAAATGTTGTTTTACTGCTTCTCAGGGGAAAAGTAACAATTGAAAATTATCTGTGACAAGGTATTGAGCTCTGACTCTGGTGCTGTGGAGACCCTGGAGAGCCTGAGAGCACGGTGGTCTCGTAGCTATCAGACAGGGAGCTTTGGCTCCTGAGGATCCATCAAGCAGCTCTGTGCTCAGATCTTGTCCTGTCTGGCAGGGAAGCTGCCAAGAAACAGAGAATTATCAGAAACTTTGGTAACCTGGCGGACGAGGAAGTGGCCTGAAAGATTAGAATTTGAAAAACTTGTAGGGTACCTATAAGAAGCCTGGAAAATTAACAATCTCCTCAAAATTGTGCAATTTTGGACCATTTCTAAATTCTGATAAGACAGAAAACTTCAGCCTTGTTTTGGTTTCATTCTTCTAAATCTATATTTCTACAGAAGGGGGGAAAAAAAGAGAAAGAATTCTTCTACTTTTTTCCAGACATTACCAAAGAAATAATAGTAAATACCATTATTGCTCAGACTGGTGTCTTTGGTGTTAATGGAATAAAGCATCCATTGGCTTTAATGGAAGTAAGTTCGGACTCATCTGCTATTTTCCAATTTCTGTTCACTGATGTATCACCCACAGGAATTGCTAAAATGTTGCTAAGAGGTAGATTAGCAGAAGGGAAATGGAGATGAGATCCCATATGGGTGAGCTTGACTCACCAGAATACGTAATCAAGTGCTTATCTGCTTTTGCTGGCTACAGACCCATTCCTAAGTCTTTAAAAGGTTCACCTAGGTCCTGATTAATCAAGGTAATCAAGGAAGATAAATCAATTAATCTATCAGATTTTTGTCGATGGCGATATTAATGGAAAAGAGGAATTGAAGGCATGAGTCTTACTGACATAATTCTAATTTGGCCATAGATGTGTTTCAAACATCCTGACCCTGAGGAGATGCAAGAAATACCACTTCTACTTGTTATGTACCAGCTCTGAAAAGAGAGCTTTTGTCCTTCCCCCTAGAGACAGTTACGGCGCTATTGACCATGAAATTTTATGGCCTTTGTACTTTTGTTCTCCCTTGCTTTTGAATGCAGATTACAGCCAAACCTCAAGGGCATGTAGGCAGATCAAATACAAACTGTAGAATTCCTTTTCCTTTAATGATAGGACAATATTTACATATGCAATATCATAGTAGAGCATACCAGAGTGTTCAATTCTGCACACCTGATTTTGAAGAAAATAGGAATACCTGCAGAAGTTGGTGGTATTTTTTATAGTTTTATGGACACTCTCTGCAGGAGGCCCCACCCCTGCTATTAGCTATGTTCAACTTTGATGATTCTTCACATTCTCCATGTACAAGATTAATTAGTTACAGAAGGTTCCTGTTTTCTTTAATTTGGTAATAAATCCATCTGTCAATACAGACTTTCTCTGAAATCCTCTGCATCTGTGAACTGTCCATTTTCAAATAACCTTTTTAATTGTGGATTATCAATCACTTTGTATTTTACTTCAGACACAGATTAAGTCTTGATAACTTCCTTTTTTTTTCTTTTTTTTTTTTTTTTTTTTTTTTAATGTA
>VXAC01003892.1:1201755-1236987 GCA_013399225.1 Rhipidura dahli
TTTTTTTTAAATCAAGTGTGGTTCAGGATAACCTAAAGATATTTGTAATCACACTTATGTTATTTAAGGTTCTTTCTCAGCATTCCTCGAAATGCAAGTTACTCAGATATAGTAAAAGAATATGTTTCTCTGTGTATGTGTAAGTGCATATGTAACAACTGCTATATAATTACAACAATATTGTTGGTATTTATCAAACTTGTTTAATGAAATTTGCTCACATCTCTTTACACTTCAGACCGGCACGAGTCAAGGCGATCTCCTTACCCGTTCCTTTTTTCTGGAGAAAAGCTCTCTGGTGGAGTTTTCCGCGTTGCCCCAGCTCCCCCTGCGCGGGGAGAGGCGGGGAGGCTGCGGAGGCTCCGCGCAGCGAACCCAGCCCTCCATCTGCTCCAGGTTGTTGCTAAGGAACGTCTGCTGCAAATCTCAGCAGCACCTTCCCCCACCTGCTCCCACGCCAGCTCCAAGGGCTCTGCTCTCTCTCCTTGACTCCACAGACCGGGAAGCACCAGCTGCTGCAGGACTGTGTGGAAGTTTTCCTCTCACTTTTCCCCCCTCCCCAGTCGCTCCTCCAGAACTGAAGCACCTGCTGCCAGCCCAAGAGGAAGCCTTCCAGCCTGCTCCTTCCCAGCCATGCCAGTCCTTACAGAGCTTTTCCCTTCAGCTCCCTTCCTCGCTTACTTTTGTGTGGTGAAGCACATCACGATTCAGGCCTTCAGACCCAAATGCTTTGTGTGTGGATTTACAGTGAAAGGTGAGAATTCATGCAGCAAGTTCCCTCCTCTCCACAAATCCATGAACTTGTCCCTTACAAGAGCTGTGACTTGGATCTCATAATTCATGTGTGCTTGGAGGGAAAAGAAAAAGCATGTCTCTGACTCTCCTCATATTTTAATGATTACTCAGTTTGAATTAATTATACCCTTTTTGGTATTTTTTGAAAGGTCTGTGGCTGATGGTGTGAGATATGATTTTATAAGAACAGAAGAGCCGACCACTCGTGATTATGAAATGATATACAGTTGAGTTGAATATTCTTTATCTCTACTGAGAGCTAAGAAAAAGTTCATAGGCAGAGCACCCTACTATGAATAATCTTCTTATTTCTAATGCCACCCAGCCATGCAGACTTAAAGATAAGTACAGATGAACTAAGAGAGGCTGAAGTTATTAAATGTAATGGAAATGGACTTTAAATTTGGCGAATCAAAATTTTGGATTAACTTTTTCCTTTAATGCACTTAAATTGCCACCATAGCAGTTCCATTTTCCTCATCAAATTAGTTAAGTGGGAGATGAAATGATGCTACTCCTGATCTATCAGGGAATCACAGCTTCTGAGAAGAAACAACTGAAATATGGAAATAGCTGTTGCAAAGCCAGGCCTTGTGCCAGGGTGAAATGGAGGCTTTTATTCTTTAGAAATTTTTCTGAAAGGAGGTTTTTACTCCCATTGAAACAGTGTTACCCACCATAATCTGACATTTCTTTCAATTTCAGTCCCTCCAGGCCATTTTATTCTTAAGTTTGGGCAGAGCAAAAGAGGTCTTAGGGCCTCCAACAGCTGGGAGAGGAAGATGTTTGGAGGGAACAGATCTAGGTCAGAGCTGGTGTAAGAAACTTGGCACAGCTGCTGATGTTCAAAGCAGGCTGTTGTTTGGGTGGAACTGCTGCCCTGGAGGGAGAGGGGAGGCTGGGAAGCTGCTTCTAAGGGATTCTGAGAAACCTGTGGACAACACGGACTTTGCATGAAAAGATGGTCTTGGGAGAGCCTGCCAGGTGTCTGCTTGGACCCCTGGCCAGGGCTGGGGAGGCTGCAGCTCTCTGCTGGAGCTGGTGGTCTTTGTAACCAGGATTGCGTCCAGAGACTCACAGCACCACAGGGAGGGAGGGGGAATACAGGAGGTCCCTGGCTGGGATGGGTAACCCTCCTGATCTCACACCTGTCTGTGACACACGTGCTTGTGAAAATCCTTTTTCTTTTTTGCTTATACAGCTTTCAGTTCCTTGGCAGTAACAAAAGAAACCAAACCCCACAAAACACAATGTGTTTCTATCCAGGCACTGAATAATGTGCAAATTGTAACAATTCAAAATCAAATCATCTTTATGATACAGACTCCATGAGAGGAATTACAAAGGTTGTGGGTTTTTTTATTTTTTCATTCCCATTAATTCCCTTTCATTTTCAGTAATACCTCTGTTAAAAATATTCCCAATTAACATGGCAATGCAAACTTAAATTATCATTGAAATCAGCAAAATTATCTGAAAGCTTTGGCCTTATATAAAAATGCTTCTCTAGTTAAAATCAATTTGGTCTCATCTGTGCTGTCCAGAGTTATGATTCCATGAAAAATAAAGTGTATGAATAGCTTGCCTCTGGTTACTATCCTCATGAGTCAGATGTCCTCATGTATAAGCAGGTTTGGGGGCTATAAACACTGTGATTCTTCCCTTAATTGAATCAATGGGAGTTCTGCTAGTAATTTTAGTGGGAAATGTTTTTTTTCTAATGAAATGTTTTATATTTTTAGGGCCTCTCCAAGTCTGCATGAGGATTCTTTTCATCTTGGGTATAGGTTGAGCCCAGCTTTAGACTAGATAGGAGTAACAAGTCACCTCTGTTTGCAAATCCCTCAAGAAAGATGATACTGTGTAGAGCACCTCAGTTTAGCCACTAAAAAAAGAGAAACAAAGTGAAGAATCTCTGCCAAAGAGCATGTCAGGGAGCCACCCCACATGCCCCCAAAGGGCTGGGACATTGATCCATGACTCTGGAGAATACTGTGAAGGGACCTCCAGGTTGGTTTGTACGGATCATTTTTGCTCCCAGAGCAAGACAACAGCGTTTGTGGTGCTGAGCCAAATCAATTTTGATTTCTTGGTGTCTGCCCCACACCATGAGGGTGCACTGCAGTCAGAGCAGCTTTGCAAATCTCTGTCCTTCACCCTGTTGCTTTGGGAAGGTCTGTGATTTCTTAGTCACTGGGGAGATGCTTTTCCTTCTTTCCTGTTTTGCATATTACAACTTGTGTTATTTGATGTTAACAGAGAATGGGGGATTGGGGTGTTTGAGTTCATTATAATTTGTTCTTTATTTCCACATTTTTTTTTCTTTAGGATACACTGATTGTTGATATGGCAAAAAGACTCATCTATTTCACTCATTTGTTCATCAATTAAACTTCCAGGTGCCCAGAGGTATTTGTGTCCGAGAAAAAAAGGGAATCCCAACCACAATCACACGGAAATGTGAAAACTGCAGCTAAAGTATCAGTCTAGGTGGATGGTGAGGATTATTTGACTGTTCCAGCTCACACCCCACAACAAACCAAGGCTGTGGCTTTTGTCTCTAGTTGCTCTGCTCCCTCTTCCTCTGTTGCAAAGATACAAAACAAAATAATTGTGTGCTAAGGCTGCCAACTCCTTATTCCCAAGCCCTAACTGAATCTCCCTAATATTCATGCTCAGGAACTGATTATAGGGTGTACTGTTGGTTGGTGGCTTTTTTCCCCCTTTTTACCATCTGTCTGCTGTGAATTCATCTGAAATCCCTGGCTTCACCAGCTAAAATGTTCTCAGCAACACAATTTTTTTCTCTTCTAATTATCCTTTTAATTTTCTTCTGCTCAACTCCCACACCTCCTCCCCCTTACCAGATTGTTTATATTTTTTCCAAAGAGCTTCTGAGAATTGCTTATCCTGCTCTTTTCACCCTTTTCCTGCTCCTTATTCCAGAAATTATTCTCTTGCACCCTCCCTTGCTGTGATCTTGCAGGAGTGAATGTGGATCACAACCTTCACGACTGTTCCTTACGAATTGCCCCATGGAAAAATAATCTGTGATATTAAGAGCGCTTTCCTGTTACTCAGACCTCTCTATTCTGCATTAGCAAGTGGGAAAGATGCCAGTGATTATGAAGAGCTTTGGTACAAACCGATAGTACTTTATTTCTGGAGAGAGATACTTCATCCAATGACATCACCAAGCTCCACAAGCAGCTGCTAACTGAGAATTGACTCAAAGCATGCCTGTAAAGTAATATTTGAGCGGCTGGAAAAGTGCAGCCTGGAAAGAAATCATGGGATTGGTCCTGGGAACAGGACATACACATGAAAGATTTAGGAATTAAACTATCTGTCATCTTCCCAGCCTGGGTGCTTTATCTGAGTAGAGATGCAGACAACTAGCACAAGGAATGAGTGTGACTGAGGTGTCTGGCTCCAAAATCTCATTGCCACAACTTGTTTTTAAGTGTCTTTTAAAGCTGGTGACATTTGAACTCTCTTGCCTCCTCAAATTTCCTCATCCTCAGCACAGCCCTGTGTAAGCCCCTACCTGTTTTCTAAATGCAATCAGGGAGCAGGAAGGAGGCAGCACGAGGCTGGTGTCTCCTGAGGAGCTCCGTGCAGTTTTCAGATCTTCCCTAATATGCAGTGACAGAACTGGGTTCCTCAAGAAGCTGGTGGTTTTATGTAATAGCCAACTCCATAAACACATTTGTAGATATCTATAAAAAGCCTTTGCTGTAGTGTCTGCATATGACCTGCCAAGCACTGCATGTAACACGGATAGAACGCAGTACATGTGAGGTATTCACAACAAATGCACTGTCAGTTGGACAAAAATAACCATATAAATATAATATAATAATATGTGTTTTATATAATACTGCTGTGGTTTAACCCCAGATGGCAACCACACAACCACTCACTCCAGTCCTCCCCTGATCCCTGTGGGATGGGAAAGAGAAACAGAAGAGCAACAGTGAGAAAAGTTGGGTTGAGATAAGGACACATTAATAAGTAAAGCAAAAGCCATGCACAGAAGCAAAGCAGAACAAGGAATTGATTCACCATTTCCCATGTTCAGGAGATTGTTCAGCCATGCCCAGGGAAACAGCTCTCCCTCACTCATAGTTGTTACTTGGGAAGTCAAACACCATCACTCCAAACCACACAGCATCGAGTCCAACCATTAACCCAGCACTGCCAAGTCCATCACTAAACCATGTCCCAAGGTACCACATGTACAGTGATCCCACTACTTCCCTGGGCCTTTCAAAAACAAGGATCTTGGCAATGGCATCAGTCAACTCTCAGCACCATAATTTGCATCTCCTGTGATGCCATGGACTTGAATGTGTTCAGTGGGTTTAAGTTCTTCCTACCCACATCTTCTTCTGGTGAGGTCAATGTTGCCTTCCCACAAGACTGCTGGTGGGAGCAGGGTGCTTGGAGGCCAGAGAAAAGTAAATTTTGAGTTTTATTTTGAGTAAATTTGGCAGAGTAGAAATGGAACTTTATCTTTCAAGTCCATCTACCTCACATTCAAATATTTAATTCTAACAAACATTCAAATTGTTGCAGTTCAGAAATATTTCACAGAATCACCTCTAAGACCTCCAAGATCGTTGAGTCCAATCATCAACCCAGCACCACCACCACGTTCACCACTAAACCACATCCTCAAGTGCCAAACCCACAAGTTTTTTGAACATTTCCAGGGATGGTGACTCCACCACTTTCCTGACAGCTTGTTCCAATTCTTGACAACCCTTTCCATGAAGAAATTTTTCCTAATATCTAAATGTCCCCTGGGAAAACTTGAGGCCATTTCCTCTCATACTGTCACTTGTTACCTGGGAAAAGAGACTGACACCCACCTCACCACAACCTCCTTTCAGGTTTGACATTGAATTATGTCTGTCTAAACTGCTGTGGTGAATCATGAAATGATAGTCCAGAACTTTCACTCTTCCTCAGGCTGGTGTCCCCACCTCTATTTCATTTCCCTTTAGGCACCATAGTTCCCTTGTTAGCTGAGCTGTCCTCGTGATTCATGTGTCACTTATTTTTGAACAGTAACTTTTACTGTTTGAAAGCAGAAAGGACGTAACTTTTCCAGACAGTTTGCTTTCATCAAAAACCAACCAAATCAATAGGAGTAGACCAGCTCTCACTTGTGATATTTTCACTGTCCATTATGCTCAAGCTCAGGGATTTTCTCTGAGGTTAAATTCACTCCTGTGAAAATGGAGCTATGCAACAGAGACCTTGTTCTTGGTCAGCCAGCTGGAGACAAGAGGCCACAGGAATTCCTGCAGCTGACAGGGGACAGACTGGCCTGAGCAGAAGAATGGAGGACAAGAAGGAAGTCCCCAGACTTCCTTCTCATCCTCCATGTCCTTCTTTTTACATGAACGATGAAAGGCAGCTGAGAGAGAAGAGAGATGCAAGACACCAGCTCTACAGTGATGCAGAGTTTTTTTGTGTCCTCCTGCCAGCTCAGGATGCTGCAGTTTTAATGCACAGTCAGGTTTGCAGCAGAGCAAGGACCCTGACTGCACAGCTGATCAAATGAGCCATCAATCAAGTGACTCACTTTGTGTACTTAAACCTCCTGCTCCAAGTCAGGTTATAATTCATACAGCTGAACACCTCCCAGAGCAGCTGCCTGAAACTTAAGGCAAGAGATGCTAAAGGAGGTAAAGCAGCTGAAAAATTAAATTGCCAGTTACTAATAATAAACATGAGAACTCCTTGTCCTGACCTCCTTCAAATGGCATCTCATAAAATCATAGAAATGAGGCTTTTTAACTCATTGGGGATTACCTTTATAGCAATGCAAGGAGGAACATTAGAAGATTACTGGAGTAGGAAATTGCTGACCACGCAAAGAGTGGGCAGTGAACATGGTTTTAAAAAGGACAGGACTAGCCAGGTGTGAAAGAGGCATTGTTTCCTTGTGTGACTCTGCACCAACTAAAGGCACTGGAGCTGGCTGGATCCAAGCTGAATCTTGATTTTTTTGCCTACAAACAGGTTTCTAGTGCCACATGAGATGGCTTGAGGTGTCTGAACAACTGCCCAAAGAAGTCTGAAATGAGTAGACTCAGAGACTGAGTAGAGACTCTCAGTAGACTGAGAGTCTTCAAGACCACATGTTAAAGCCAGATTGTGAGACTCCAGGAGATCTCAAATGGCACTGCCATGACCAGACATAGAACACATATATAGTACAGACCACTCAGGTTAGCTCAGATGGCTCCTTCCCCTTTCCTAGTCTGTGACTAGCAGAGGGGAAACCTGTGATGCAGCACTACTCTTGTGCACAGAGCATCTGCTGCTACATTAGTTTAAGCAAATTTGGTTTAATGGAATAGGCAAGCAAATCACAGCAGTGTTGCAATTTAGATTCCGGAGTGTGATTTACGTCTGGGGCACAGAGTTTGCATGTGAGTCATTGCAGTGTTTCTGTGCTCACCTCCTGTGCACAAAATGAGCATAACTGCATTTTCCCTTCTTTATAAAAGCGACCTGAAGTAGAATGTGCTAATCAAGCTCTGACACCCAAATAGAAGGCATTGCCATAGACATGGGGCTGATGTGCAGTAATAGCTATTTTTGTCAGGTCAGCTGTGTTAGGGTCTTAAATGGAATACAGTTATTATGAATAACACTATAACTAATATTCAGACAGCTTCCTAATGTTGCATTCAGTAGGAGCAAGGAAATAATGGCTTTCTGGAAAGAGCTTTTTACTTTCTTAAAAGACAAAAGGCCTAAATGTTTTCTCCAGATATCCTTGTTTTCTAAGTTACAAATATTTTTTGGCAGAGCTGATGTGCTAAAGCACCCAAAAAAAAAAAAAAAATGATATGACATGCCAAGGCCTCTGAAAACGTAGCATAAGCTACTTGTTAGCAGGTATTTTAATAGGCACTCTGGTGCAGATTGGGCTAGTGGAATAATGTGGAAAAAAAATTGGTCTTTATGTCCCAAAAGTGAACAGAAGGGAGCAATTTGATATCAGGATGATGGTTTTAATTGTCATACATATAGAAATTTTAAGTCAAATTTACAGAAGTAGTTTATCTGCTGGCATCATTGCCATGAACAGTACAGAACTGAAGTGTCAGAGTATAAGTCCCAGAAAATGATCCTAACTGCTGCCCTTAGGAATATGCATCTTTGGGTCTCTCTAAAGCCAGAGCTACTCTGGAAGCTGGTGAAGCAGACCTTTGGAGCTGGAATATTGTTCAAAATTTTGTCCAGTATTTGGGGAGTTCTCCTGTGGCATGGCATAATCCAGGGATATTCAGGGATGCCTTTGTTACTTCCTCAGATATCTCCTTTCTTCTTAGGATTCCTCTCTGCTACAGAGGCTGTGAAGGGGAAGGTTTAGAATTGGAACAGTCTTTAAGCTCCCAAGCCATTGAATCATAGAATCATTTGGTTGGAAAAGCCCCCTAAGATCACTGAATCCAACCATCAGCACAGCACTGCCAAGCCCAGCACTAAACCAGGTCCCTCGGTGACACATCCACACATCTTCTAGATATCTCCAGGGATGGTGAGTCTACCACTTCCCTGAGCAGCCTCTTCCAATGCTTGACAACCCTTTCAGTGAAGAAAACTTCCCAATATCCAATAAAAACATTTTGAGGCTGTTTCCTATTGCTTTCAGAGCACAAAGGATTGTCTTGAACATCTTATTTTTGGTTCCCTGTTCACTCACAGATTTTGTGTTCCATGAGGACTGCAGGCCACTAGGACCAGGAGCTGGAAGACACTGCACTTCACACATGGCTTCTCCCTTGTCTGGCCAGAGCCCCTGCTACTGTGCCACACCCCAAAACTCCATGTGTGACCTCACTGATATCCTTTCCAGCTGTGCTGTAACACCTGCTGCCTGTGTTCGTATGGTGGCACTGGAAAAATGCATAAATAAACACAAAGGAAAGAGACAAAAAGAAAATTGCTCCCTTTTGGGCTTTTATTCAAGGGAAAACAAGACAAAAATTTTGGTGGCTCACCTCGCATCATGTTTTGCTGCCATACAAGAAAGGTGTAATATATCAGGACTGCATGTCTATTTAAAGTGTTGGCAGCTATTGCTTCCAAAATAAAGTTGGCTTTTAAGTATAGGGGGTCATATCAAATCCTATCACTATGTCAACACTGGATTGCCAGCTGTCATGAAATATTGAAACCTGGCAAAAAAGAGAACCTATCAAAATTGGCTGTCAATAAAATCAGTGAAGAAAAGAAAATGAATATCAGTAAAGGCTTTAAGATAGTTTCAGAGAAAAATAATTTTTTTCCTCTTAATCTGGTCTTAGTTCCTAAACTCAATTCATATTTTAATATGTAATTTGGATTTATTGGCTTTTTAATAGTTTGTACAATAGATTCAGCACAAACAAGCTATTCAGTGCTCCACTGTAAAGACAGGTGGGAATCCAAAATTGCTTTAAGAACATAATTTCCTGATATGCAGAAGCATTTTTAATGTGCTATCTGTACTTATTGTGCTTTTATAGTCTGAAGTTTCATTAAGAAAAAAGTTGGGAGAGTGAAAAACCAAATGCAAATTTTCCCCCTAGTTTTGTTGTTGATGTTTGATTCTCTAGGCCAGAATCTTCTTTCTCGCTTCCGTAAGCAGATCAGCAAAACTCAGTGGAGATGCACAGGTGTAAAGCTGGGGAAAATATTTTCTGTGATGATCCTGCCTCTCACCTCATTTTCTTATAAAACCCCAAGAATTTAAAGTAAAATCTAAAAGCTGTTCAGCAATAATTATATTTTGCTTTTGCATCATGCTTTCCTTAAGGTTCTTTCTGTGACAGTCTCCATTTCATGACAGGACAGATCTCTTAGGAAGACCAAGGGACTTTTTCAGGCGTGCCTAGAGGATCTGAGAGCAACATTTCTATGAGCAGTGCACTAGTTGTTCACCACTTGTGCTATTAGGAATCGCAGGTCTTTTTTGGAAATGTTTTTTTTCTCCCAGATGTGAGTTCCAAGAAGCCCTTTCTTCATGGAGAAATCTTTTATGGCTGTCAAAATTAGGCTGCAGCATTCCTAGAATGCTTTAAGGATGCAATTCAAAATTCAAGCCAGGTGAAATATGGAAGTCTATGTCTCTGACGTGGGGAGAGCTTGCACACTGCAGACTGTGAATGTGTGGCTAAATTCCCTTCTCCAAAACACGCATCTGCATCCAAACTGCTCTGGATTCACACTGTTCCCTGGACCAGCCTGACCATTTTCTATGAAAGTGGAGTATGCAGGGAAATAAAACAGTGCTGGGGCCCCAGTCCTGTGGTGTTCTGGTCCTGTTTATTTCATTAATCTGGATGTACCCAAAGAGACAAATTGGGAATTGAAAGCACAGACAGGGATCAGATGTTTTGAATTTCATCTACTAAAATGTCAAGCAACCTACTGAGCACTGACCAGGCACCTTGTGTATAAATCAGCAGAGAAAACTAGGAACCATTTCCAGCTAGTGGAGAATTTTTACTTTCACTCCCAGAAAAAGACTCTGCTAGAAGATGAGAATACACTGGGTAAAAAAGAAAAGTTCAGTGCTTGTCAGTGAACAGTGTAGTCCACAACCCATCCATCATGAGGAGTGCTGCAGGGTATAAGAAGCACAGGGTGATGCAAGACCTAGAGCAAGCATAGATGCTCTGATCCAGCTATGTTGTAGTAATCTAGATCTCAGATTAAAGCCAGACCTGCTGCAAATCCTTGGTGCTACCACAACTCTGTTCCTCACAAAGCAAAATAGAAAACTGTAGAAGACAGAATCATGGTACTGTAGAATCACAAAATGGTTGGAGTTGGAAAGGACCTTACAGTTCCAACCCCCTTCCATGAGCAGGGATGCCTTCCTCTAGACCAGGTTGCTCAGAGCCCCAGTCAGCCTGGCCTTGGACACCTCCAGGGATGGGGAGTCCACAGCCTCTCTGGACAACATGCTCAGGGGGATAAAATAATTTATTCAAGGTCTTATCCCAAGTCACTAGCAGAGTAAGAAAAATAATTCTGATCTGCTGTTTCCAAATGATCATGCTGCTGGCTGACTTTATTCATAGCATGCAGTAGCATGCTGTTAGAGGCAGATCAAATCTCAGTGTGAATAAAAAAGCCTCTGAAAGCACCATTTTCCTTTCCTTGGCCAGGCAGGGGCCAAGCTACTACAATTGGAAAGAAAAAGCTTAAAATAATCTCCAAATCATGTTTTCAGAAATCCCCACACTTCCACCTGTGGCATATAGAGATTACAGATGTGTCTCTTGGAGAAACTGAAATTTGGCTTATAGTTAGCCAATCAGTCTACTGCAGTTCTAGGTCAGCTTTACTCATTTTTTTTTAATACCTACATTGTGCTGGCTTACATCTAAGTTGAAGCAAGTCTTTTGGATAGTCTAAGAAATATGTGTTTCTTTTTGTCTAAGCCTGATTCCACCTGGCTGGGTAACTATGGGTTTTCTGCCTATGTGCTGTCATGGCTTTCAAAAAGCATTGTCTCTCGTGCTGACAATGAAGCCATCTCAGAAGGTGAGCTCACAGACTGCCTCAGGTGGGATATTCTTGAGCCCTCTTGTATACAGACCTAAAAAATCTTTTCAAACTCAATCTACTTTCCTGTCAGTTGCAGCATTTCCCCCTACCCCCTAGTTCCCAACCTCAGTGTCCTAATTTCCTCCCTGACTGATTGCATGAGTCTTTCTTCCTTCTGCTGCTATTGTTGCTGTCACTGTTACCCTTGTTATCTGGGGAAGTGTTCTGCAGCTCCATTAAACATCCTGAAGCCAAAGAAAAATGCGTTAGAAAGTCCCAGCGATGGGGAGGGATTCAGTGGGGACATGTGCTGACAATCCTGTTAGGTCAGCAGCCCATGGCATTGGCAGCCTGATAGTCCTAAGACCTAAAAAACTGCAATACTGGAAAGCTGTCAGCTTCTGCTGCCAGAAATGTGAGGGTCACTTGTTGTAGTAAATGCAGGCACAGCTCCTGAGCAGTCAGGGTGAAAGCTGAGCCAGGGAGGCTCTGTGTACCTGCCCCTGCTGCTGTGTAAGATGCAAATTGAAAAGGATCAGGCTGCAGAAGGACTGGTTTGCTTTTTTTCTTGAGCCCACATCTGCCCTGCTGTGTCCAGCACTGGACTCCCCTTTGCAAGTAAGACATTGCAAAGTGCAGGAGATCAGCAAAGCCCCACGGAGATGGCTGGGGCTGAAGCACTTGCCTGGTGAGCAGAGGCTGAGGTCCTGTCTCTGGTCCAGAGAAGCTGCAAAATCTCACCTTGGTCAGTTGGATGAAAAAATCAGATGGATCAGGTATTGAGCAACCTGATTTTAGCTGGCCTTTCTTTGAGAAAGGCATTGAACCAAGTGGTCTTCAGAGTTAATTTTCAACCTTCATTATCCTGTGGTTCTGTCTGCAATGAGGAATTGTCATTCCAGAGTTCTAATAAAAACTCTGGCCACTGATGTGTTTTGTTTTTGGACAAAGTTAAAAAAGAAGAAAAGGGCTTGGAAAGAGTTAATGGTTAAAGCTACTGATCAGTTAATGGAAACCATTAACAAACAAGGGTTCTGTGGACAACAACAGGGAACAAAAATTTGCTAAGTATAAGCAAAAATGCAATTTTATTAATTCTTTTGAAAAAATAGAAGAATTTCAGGGGACTCAAAATAGCAAATGTTGATGAATAAACAAGTTAATTGAAAACTTTTGTTTCCAAAATCATCAGAGTAGGTTCTTTGGTTGTTGTTTGTTTGTTTGTTTTGCAGCTTAAAATATGAAGTTGTGATTTAGAATTCAATTTTTTTAGTCTTCAGAGAGAAGGCTCCAGTTCCATTTTTTCCATCTGCTTCACTATATAATGGCAGAAAAAAACTGTATACACCAAGACATAGAAGAAAAATTTATTGATGTCACATTGTGGGACTACAGAGGGTTTGCAGGAATCTCTGAACAAGCAGCACCAAAATCTTTTAGGGTTGTGCTTTGTGAAACAGTAGAGCAAGACTTCACTCACCCAGTAGAGCCGTGCCCTTCCCTACTGCCAAAGGGTAAAGTTGCCTCTTTGTTCCACTGTTGATTGCAGCCATTTTTTATCTTCTGAATCTCCAGCCTTAGAGTGAAATTTGTCAGGCTTATCCTCTGCCAGAAGGTCACCTTCAAAGCCAGTTCATCTATTTTTTGTATAAAATACATATTAGGTAAGAAACCTGCATTCCTTTTGACCATCTTCTCTTCCTCCCGCCAGCATTTACTCTTATTCAAACATTTTGATTTAATCTGCATGTATGGCTGATTGAATAACCCTTAGATTGAAGCTGGACACTTTTTGTTTACATTTTATTGTCCTTCCTCCATTAAGCTAAGGACAATCTGACTCTATTTATGCTGCCTTTGAGCTTTTCCCTTCAGTTCTTGCTGAAATATACTTCTGATCCCTGCATGGCAATTGGGGTCGTTTAGATTTAAGAATAGACTGCTCCCAGCAGAGTCCTAAAAAACCCGCAGGGTCCAGCTATTTGTGGCATCCATCACTTGTTTGTGAGGTGGCATATGCAGGACCTCAGCTGATCCATGGATTCGGACCACAGGTTACTCTGGAATGGCTGAGCACAGACTGCAGATGGGTCTGCCTTTATTAACAGATGCAAATGGGATCACTTTTACAGTTTGCAATAAAATGTCTATTACAGAACACTACAGCACCTACTTTTTGGTATGGTTGGCATGGCCATGTCTTGTTCGTGTGCAGCAACATCAGGAGCTCTTAAAATCTGACACTGGAAATGCTCTAAAATCCCACACCAGCTGTTCCATCTGGAGAGACAGGGCAAAAAGACATGCAGCTAGATAAGCAGCATCTCAAGACTGTAGAGGACATGTCCAACTTCTAAAACAGTCATTGGGCTGGAAATGCTTCACAAAAATCTCCTGCCTTTGGAGTCTTCAAGGTATCTTTGGAGCCAGACCAAGTGCTCACCTCTATAACCAGTCAAGTCCTGACAGTGTCTTGCTACTAGAACCTGATAAAAAATACAGAGGGAAAAAACCTTCCCACATGGGACCCAGAAAGTCATTGAAAGGAAGAAGGACCTGCCTTCCTCAGGTGAACCAGCTGGAGGTCCGATGCAAACCTGCATGAAACTTGGACTGAGGCTTGAAGGAGATGTCTTGCTTTCTTGTGTTGTTTTGGATAATGAAATAGATGGCCTTTAAAGTCCCTTCCAACCCAACCTATCCTCTGATTCTGTGAACAAAGCATGCCCAGTTGCAAGCCCAGCTGTCTGCAAGCATATCTCACCTGTATTTTTGGGCATCTGGGGGGTGTGTTCATGTGTACACATCTGCAAAGAAAGGCAGAAGGAGAATTCATGTTGGAACAGCTGAAATGCTGGTAGAAATCAGAAAAGTGGTGGGTGTAAGGGGTGTTAGATACACTGTCACTGGAGTCTAAAGCAACTCATACCAAAAGGTCAGTGCAGTTTCTGAAGATGTTAAGTACTTCTGCAGCACAAGTGGCTGGCGCTGCAGATGCGTTTGGTTTCCAATCTTTGCTGAAAAGGGAAACGATACAGGAAAGAACAATTCTTTCCTGAAGTAAGAAAAATAAGTCTGCCAAAGGAAATAGGGACATGCTGGCATTCAGATTGCCTAATCACATAAGATAATGTTCAAATTCAGATCAGTGATGCTTGGTCTGAATCAGGCAGAAAAAGACATTTACCCTTGATATCTTACCCTGTACAAGTGAGCAGCCAAATCATTTACATACCAGTCAGTGAAGCAGAGCTAACAGAGGATTTCAAAGATGCTTTTAACCACCCCTACTATGAGTTACCACCTTCCAGGCCTGCCTGGTGAATTCCTGACTCTGAAGGAGCAGTACTGTGTCCCCATCCACTGACCCAAAGCTCTGATGAAGTGAAATGGGGATGGGACCAATGACTTTTTTTTTTTTTTTGTGAACAGTTTTATATAAAATACTTATCCCTGCATAATCTCTGGAGCATCTGAAGTCACGGTGGTTATTCCCCTAACTACACAATTTCATAGCAAAGTGTACAAAATACAGTAAAAGAAAACCACTTGAGACTGGAGTCTCGCTAAGGAGTGATGGTGCAGTCCCATGACTTTCCTTACCTGGAATTGCTACAGATCATCCCATGAGGCAGCCCAATTACTGACTTCACTTTGAAGGATTTCTTGGAAGCAGAGGCTTTTTCTTTTTTGTTCTGCTTGTATGTTAGTAACCAAAAAATCCATGAAGGAAATCAATGTGAATTAAGAATGTTAACTCCCAGTTATTATAAAGGGAATGAAGAGAATACAGTGAAATGGGTACCTTAATTGTATATCTTTCAGACTGTTTTAAAAATATGGGTTTACTTGCTATACTTATTGCCTTTATTATCCAGTACAATTTGTAGTCAGAAATATATGAGAGTCAATTAAGGTTTTGAAGAAAAGTTTTCTTTTCTTTTCCTAACGAAAGCATCATATATCATGGAATATCAACTCCAGTGTTAGACTAGCAGAAATTTACTGCACCATGTCCCTGCAGTGAAAATTTGCAGCTAGATTAATGTTCCTTTAGCTGGCATTAAATCAATTTCATACATATGCTCGTATTTTCACCAGTGACATTCTGCAATAGCTGATGTTTTGTAGGAGCTGTGAAGAAAAAAATCAGAAGATTTTGTTCAAGCTTCATATATATGCATGTATATACAAGTGAACGAGATACTCATGTTTCACTTGCTATGAAAAAGTCTTGGGTTTTTAAAGTTGGCCAACTCTTCATGTTTTTCATGGCATATATGCTGCTTATTATCAGTACACCTTCATGTAGTTGAGAAGCATCTAGAGATACAAATATCTAATCTGGATAGAACTGACATTTTCTTTTTTCCCCCAGTGTATGGGAATTGCTCTTGTTATGAAACTTGCACGTCAGCAATTGACATATGGGGATAAAACTGTCACATCTTCCTACCTAACGCTCACCATGCTGCAGCTGATTTCATCCTGGCTGGTTGTCAGTGCATCCATGAGGAAACAGCACCCTCCACGACAAGATATGAACTGCTCAAGGAGGTTCTGCACCTCCGTGGGACTTTGCCTCCTGACCAGGGCACAGCAATCTCCAAACAGGCCATTCTTCTCCTGAGTGCTCCTTCTCAAGAAAGGATGCTGAGGAGAGCAGAGTCAGCTCATTCAGGATGTTCTCAGGGAGCAGCCACTGCAGCCCTGGGGACAAAGTCAGCATCAGTCACCCAGGGCATAAGGAGTGGTTTGTGCAGCAGTGGCTTTGCTGTGACATCACCATGACAGCACTGGTAAACAAGCACTGGAATTTTCTCAGTTACCTTGTGGCAGATAAAACCACACTGATTGCCATGGTCATCAATTGCTGTAACTCTCCCTCTTGTACTGAAAAGGTGTCTCACTGCTGCTTGACATGACTCCAGGCAATATGAGTTTTCAGGGAAAAAGCCATTTCCTCACCTAGAGGATCTGTTCTGAAAAAGCCAATCTCATTTTATCTCACAGTAGCATAGGAGGAGCGAGTCTAATGGGTGGAGAAACTACTGCAAGTGAAAGGACAACCAAGTCTGAGATTTGCAAGTAGCTTTAATATGGATTTACAGTTGAGGAATTTACTGGGATTTATGGATTTGCAGGCATTTAAGTATAGGTATATTCTGTGCTGAGACACCCTGGGATGTAGAGATAATGTAACAAAGACAGATTAAAAATATGGATATCTCTAAATATGCCCCGGGAAAAATTGTTCCTTTTTCAGCACTACTGGGTGTAATGAGGGACCTGTGAAGAACCCTGAGGTTTCTTGGAGTGAGAGTCAGTGGAAAGTGGTGATCCTGAAAGCCACCCTCAGGGTGTGAGGAAGCTGGTCCAGCCCCTTTATTTTTGTATGATCTCCATTCTGTAGTATCTAAGCACCTCACAGACACTTCCAGCTCTCACTCACTGTGTTTTAGAGGAGGGAACAGAAAGATAAAAAAGATTACCAGAAAAAAACCTTGATTGGCATTAATATCCAGGGCTCCAGGTGATCAGCCACAGTCCTGAGGTGTTTTCACTTTCCTTATGTATCTACATTTTACACCAGAAGGACTCTAGCTTGGGAAAGCAGCTCTTCCTGCACAAGGAAATACTGGTGGGTAAGGTTTCCTGGGGATGATGCTCAGTGCTGATGTATTGTTTGTGATGTTTTCATGTTGCTAAGATTGTGCATAAAGTCTGTCACTAACCTGGATAACAAATTTGACCTGCCTGAATGCCTGTTTTGCACATAGTTTTCCATCTTCCTCTGTCTTTTTAGAAAATCAGATCAAACTGTGTTTCTAAGAGGCATCTAGAAACAGCAGCATCCTCCAGTTTTCTTCAAAGGAGGGATGCAGTTTAATTCTCTGGCTTCATATGTCCTTCGTTACTTATTTCCTAACCCTTTGTCCTGTTGTGATAAGTAAGTTTTGACAGCACAGAATATAATTGACATCTAATACTGGAAAGAGAGGTTTAGGGGTTTTCTTTCTGACATGGGAGGCAGCAAAATTATAAAATAATATAAAATAATGGGTCACAAAGAAAATGACCCATTAAGCATTTATTACTGCAAGTTGCTTGAATCAGCAGCACTGAGTGTAAAGATAGGTCTCTTACATATATTTATCTTGAAAAATCAAAACCAAAACGATAGCATCAGAAGTGTTATGGGTGTGGTTCCTTTTTAATACATGTATCTTGGGGTTTGCTCTCCCCCTTCCTCAATTACTGTATAATTTTCAGTGCAAGGTGAACTATGCACTAGCAGAAACATAAATGAAAAGCTAACTGCAAAAATCCTCAAAGATTTGGCAGCCCTGGAAGACAGTTGATTGTTAAATATCTTCCAGCCTTGTGCATACAACAGCCAGTGCATTGGTTCACACACCTCCACCTGCTGTATTGTCCTTAGGAAAGATGTCACATTTTCCACACAGGTGACTGACTCTAAAACTAAAGATAAGCTGTGTAAGAATTTTATTCCTTAAACTTCTCATTTGGAAACTGTGCAATGTGTTTTATCTACTGATTCTTTAGCTCTGTTGTGCTTTCAGGTTCTTTTTTAATACAGGCTATATGATATATTTATGGTATAGGAAAAGAAAGTCCATTCATCATCATAGTTTCAGGTTTTGTTCTTGAAGTGTTCAATTTTTTATTTTCTGTGCTACTTCTTGGTTTGTTGTTTTTTTTGTTTATGTATGCACATGCATGAATTATCCATACACATTCTTCTCTATCATCTCAATTTCCTACCCTGCTTTTTTTTATAAATCACTTTTTAAAATTACTGACTATTTTCTGTGTCATACGTAATTTAATACAATATTTATAACCATGGTAAAATGAACAATCACGCAGTGCTCTTCCGTGCATAGTTTGAAGCAATTTTCATAAATAAGGATTTAATAAAAAACTGGTTTCATTTTTTTACACTCTAATTAAAAATTAAGAAGAGACAAAATAAAAGAACAGCAATAAAAACAGACTGAATTCTTCTCTAAATTGCATACACTAACCTGATTGGATTCACTGGATTTACTTTAATTTAGAATGTGTATAAGGGAGAAAAGCAGAGCTTGGAGTAGCCATTCCTGAAATGGAGAGTGAGCTGCAATAACAGGGTAGTAATTAAGGACTGCCCCTCGTGTGCTCCTTCGAAGGAGCTCATGTGCCTTTGCTCACTCTCCAAGAGTGTTACCTGAAAATTCATTAAACACAAAGCTTCAGGTTTAGCAAGGCAGCCAACAGATCAGCAGAGACCAGGGAAACATTTGTCACTGTTGATTTATTGCAGGTCAGCTGACTGATAGAAGTGGGTTGTGGTGTCTTGCTGGGCTCCTCGTTATGTGCTTCCCTACCACTGCCCTGCTCTGGTGTGTGACCTCTGCTGGGGGCTGTGGGAATTGGATCCATCATGGACTTCTCATCCACAAGCAGCACTTTCTCACCCTCCAGGAAAAAGAGGGTCTGAAGTGGCGTGCTGCAGATGGGCCATTTCATGGTCAAAGCTCAAATTCTAATTGCTTCTCAGAGGGGTTTCTCATAACAAAGTGCACAAGGAACTGGAATGATAAATTGGAGTGGGAAATCCTTATCCCCACTATGCAAAAGGCTCTGAAAAGGGCCACTGAGTTATCTTCACCTTTTCTTCCCCATTGTACTTTGCCTTCTATTGCACTCAGCTCTGGTTCCCCCTACACAGGAAAGACGGGGACCTGTTGGACCAAGTCCAGATGAGGCCAGGGAGAAGCTCAGAGGGCTGGAGCACCTCTCCTGCGAGGCTGCAAGAGTTGGGGTTGTTAAGCCTGGAGAAGGGAAAGCTTCCGAGACAACTTACAGCACCTTCCTGTACCTAAAGGGGACTTCAAGAGATCTGGAGAGGGATTTTTGAGTGACAGGACAAGAGGAATGGCTTTAAGCTGAAGGAGGTTAGGTTTAGATTAGGTGTAAAGAAGACATTCTTCACTGTGGGAGTGGTGAGGCACTGGACAGGTTACCAAGAGAAGCTGAGGAAAAAGCCTGGAAGTGTTCAAGGTCAGGCTGGCTGGGACTTTGAACAACCTGGTCAAATGGAAGGTGCTTCTGCCCATGGAAGGGAGTTGGAACAAGATGATTTCTAAAGTCCCTTCCAACCCAAAACATTCTATGATTCTATGTGGCTTTTTCTGTTGCATTATGAAATCCACATAGAGAACATTCTAATTTTCTGCATTTTCCCCCTGAATGCAATCTGTAGGCATAAGACCCTATGATTTTACTGGTTTCAAATTATTTATTTCAGTTCCTTTCTCCTATTGGCTATTTTTTTGTGGTTTTGGTTCTTTGTCATTTGTTAGAGGCTAAGCTTATTTGTGAAAAGGAAATGGAAACATTTATTCTCAAATTCATTGTATTGGATGTATTCAGTGTTTCTAATGCTCAGTCCTTTTCCATGCCCAGCCATAAGACTTTTTTAGGAAAAAAAAAAAAAGAAAATGAAGACAGAGCAAGCTTTTTACATGAGCAGCAAGCTCAAATCTCAATTACCTGTAGACAACCAAAGATCATTTCAGACATTCACATAGGTGAAGAGGGGCTGTTCATGTCATCTTCCTGTAATATTATAAAGACAAGACAGGAAACCATTGGGCAAATGAGACCAGTGGGGTTGGTACTGGATGAACTTTAAGGTCCCTATCAACTCAAACCATTCTGTGACTATTATGGAGCAGTCAAGAGTAAACATGGATAATAACTGAGGGGTATTCAAGATTGCTTTTGAATACATAATCCTTTTCTTTCATGAGAGAGCGAGAAAACCATAACCAAAAGAACCCAAACCCCAAACTTATTTTCACCTTCAAAACAGTCTAGTGTTGAGAGATTTTGGGCATATCTGAGGAAACCAAGGTTCACTGCTTCTCTGGAAGGAACAGATGAATGTAAAATGCTGTTTGGATCCAATTCCTGAACGATTAAAAACACATTAAAAGCCAGTGTGACTTGCTTGAATCCAAAAAGATTACTTATACATTTAGAATCGCCCTTTGTCCAGTTCAGAGAAAAATCTTTCCTCAGTGAGAGTAAAACCCCACAAGTTTGACACTGTGGAGAAAAATAACAGGGATGGGATTGGGCTAACCCACATTTAAAAAAAATAAGGTATTCCTTATGGGACAGCACATCTCATATGGAAGTGAAACACTTTTGATCTGCTAAATGCTTAAAAGTGGAAGTCTTCCTCCTAAGGGAGAGAATGAAGTCTCTTATAAATTAAAATGTTCTCATTTGGATTTTTAAATAGTTTCTCAATGGGAAAAGAATAAAATTAGAAACAAAACTTTTAGTGTGAAAATTGGGGGGAGGGGTGTTATGAAACTGCTATCTTTTTGGAACAATGAAAAAGGCTTTCCATGTTTTCAAGGCAATCATTCATGGTCAGTCCTCAAAGGACCTTGCAAATATTACTGAGGTGTTGAAATGCTTCACAGGAGAGGCAGGCAGAGTTTGGGCTGATGGAATGGAGCATCACAGAGGGAGCCTGGGGCCTGTGGAGCTCAGAGTGACTGGCAGCTTGAGGTTATGTGAGAGCTGTAATATCATTAAGGCTGAGAGGCTGAACCCCTTCTGAGAGTGGCATTGAAGTCACTTTCTCTCTTAATGCTTTTGCAAACGGAGCTCATAATTTTGCAAGATGACTTCACCTGGATAAGAACTGGAGACAGCCAGAGTCTGGGTGCACCATAAAGGTTTTTCCTCAGTTAATTATTGTTAAAATGAAGGATTATAATAAGGAAGTCAGAATATAGCCCTCCAAAGAGCACATTTGTTTATGCTTTATGTGCCTACGTGTACTAGCATTTATTATTTTCTGTTGCAAGCAATAATAATCCTGTGTCTGGCTTCATAAAGTGCATGAATTTGCAAATATGTCTGTATCAATATATAGCAATGCACAGTTGGCTGGAATTTGTTTGCATATCTCTGTATTTCCTCAGAGCTAATCTCAGCTCCTATCCAATATAAACCTGACTGGTTGTCTGTTATGCTGGGAGACCATTTATATTTCCATTTGTGCACAGTTAAATCATTGTTTGCAAAACGCCCAACTCATTCTTGTGTTTGTGTGTGTGTGTCTGCCTCTGTCTTTCTTTAATTCAAACAATACTGTGCTGGCAACTGCCCAAGAAAATTTGGGCACTCAGCATCAGATCTGCTCCATCATTAAAGCCTTTCAGACATGTGCAGACATTGAGAGGTTAACAGATAAAGTTTCTTGTTTGTTAAAGCCTCAATGCAGGAAGCCTTATGCTGACTCAGAAAAAGTTTTTACTAAAGCCTTGTGGCATTATTAAAGAGGGCTAAAATCTAGTCTGATTATATCAGAATTGATTAACTGTGCTGTAATCCTCATTCTCTGATGACAGACTTTTAACTGAATTTAGTTTCCCTGCACTACAGTTTAAAACAAAGTTCAAGAGCTTTAGGTAAGTAAAGCCACAGAATTACAGTCTCTCTCTGACTTCTAAATGTGAAAAACTATGATATGAGAAAAAAAAGGTAGATATTATCAAAGTTATTATTTTGACAGTTTTATCGCAGTACAAACAACTGTTCAGGCATCTGAGTATTTACTGATAGGTATTTCTTTTTTTTGCATTCTTCAATTTAGGTCAGCCTTTCAAAGTAAAGGTAGTCACTCTTTTCAGAGGCAGAGCACCATTTAACTTGCCTTTTCACAGGCACCTCAAGGTGTTTCGTTGTCTGGAATGTGACAGTAGAATCCTCTGCTAGCAACAATAAATTTTCTTCTAGAACAATCCTTCAATTCTAAAGATCTAATCAGAAAGAAAAAACCCCAAACCATTTAAAATTGAAAGGTTTGAACCCCAACAAGCAGAGACACGTAACTTTGCTGCCTATAAAACATTTTCTAGTGATGTAGTTTCAAAATCCAGGCAAGATTTTCCACCTTCTCAAAGTAATATTTATAAAATGAAACCTGCCATGCCCATCACCATGTCTGTCAAGTGCAGGCTGAGTGACTCTCCTGCAGAGGTGAGGGGGCAGTAGATACCTCAGACTGGAGGTGCAGCCAATTACACTCAGCAAGCTGAAACATGGCAGACCTTTAAAAGTGGATTTCTCCCACCTGTAAAACAATCATTCTTCTGCTTATTAGGTGACTTTAGTACACCTAAATCTGACTGAAGCTTAAGAATTTTTTTCCATTAATCCCACTGGCAGTGAATGGAGTGGTAGTTTTTCCTAAAGAGTAGCTTGTGAGGAGATTCTTTCCTTCTTTATTGCATGAAAAAACTTGGAATTTTTCCTCTCCTAAGACAGTAGTGCTGATGAGCCACAGGAGAGTAGGTCTCTGTATGATACAGATGTTTCTTCATTTTAAATTTAAACATAGCTGCTGTTTGCTTCACTGTAAGATGACTGATAATAAGTAATTTATTGATCTGTTTGGCCCATATCCCTAATCCCACTGGGCACAGCCCAAACATCCCTGTGCTTATCCTCTAACAAGAAAATGCTGGGACACAGAGAGCTGGGTTGCCTTTTGCTCCATGGAGAGCTCTGTCCTATTGCTGCTAAATTTGAAAAGCTTCAACCCTGACAAGAGCAGATGAAACCTGTTGGTCCTGGCATGATGCATCTTCCCCATAATCATGTGTGCGTGTGTATGTCCTATTAGAGGTAATAAGGGTTATGTATTGAGAGCAGATGCTCTTTAACCAATAACTGTCTCATACTATTATGTCTGGATTTATTTAAAATCTGTTGTCTACCCATACCATGTGAGCATTAGAGTGCAGATTTCCACAACAAACCATTGCGAAAACTGCTGCTAATTATCACAGTGCAAGGATAAATTTCAGATCCATAAGGCTGAATTTTTTTCTGAAGCTGACTTCACTGGTGTCAAACAAAACCTTGAACCACAAAAGATGAGTGTCTCCTTTACAGAAAAACTGCAGTTCAAAATCATCTTGGATATGAGAAGGTGCACCTCAATGTTAGATTTCACTTGGACTGGCTTGTGCAGGGGTGGGGTTTTGACCAGAGTTATTAAAAAGGCAGAGGTTGGAGAAAGAAAAGAATTAATCTGTGATAAGTTTGCTCTTGGGTTGAAAGTGCAATTTGGTGTGAGCTGGGTTCACTCCCTTCTCCATGTCAGTGTCATGAAGTATTGCAAAGCTCACTTTCCAGCTCAGGTCAGTCAGGGCAGCAGGTTGCAAAAACCTCTGTGAGAACTCAGGGAAAAGTAATGGGAAATACTACATTTCATAAAAAAGGCAGAGAAAGAGAGAAAGAGACATAGAAGGGAGAGTGTGGGTGAGGAAAACCAATAACAAAACACATTTACTGTGCAAGTGCAGCTCAGCATGGGGAGCTGAAGTGAGTCAGGGGAAAGCAGAGGTTTTGTTATCACACACATTTTTCATCTCAGCCCTCATCTCTCCCTACACACAAAGACAAACTGACGGGCTCTGTCTACACTGCATAGGGTTTCACATTTCTCCTTGAGCAGTGACTGCATCTCTAGAAACTCAGGGCTGCCCTGGGATCTCTCTTTTGGAGGTTCGTGTTTTCTCTTCTAGAGCCTGTGGACTTCTTCCCTGACCTTGTGCAGGCAGAAGTGGCTAGATCTTTTTAAAAGCTGCTTATGAATAATTAAGTCCCCTCCCTCTATGCCATATGAAGTCTCATGATGCAGAACACTCTTCAGACATTTAGCCCAGAGTATATAACATTCTCAAACTCACTTTGCAAAATGCTTTTATTGCTGGTTCTTCACTGGCAGGTCATGAGGTTTCAGGTAATGCCAGCTAACATACAAGGGAGAGCTGTCTGTGCTTTCTTTACCATGGACCTGGGATTATTTCTACTGTAGGAGCAAATAGATAGCAAAAGGGAAAGACTGCAACATCTGAAGTGCTTCATTTTATGTATTTACTTGATTACATAAAACTTGTACCAGCAGGCAGAAAACCTCCACACTGAACTTCTAATTAGATGGCACAGAGAAATCCAGTCCTTATTTCCACAGAGGTAACAGCACAGATGTATGGACACATTCACACCCTTGGGTGGAAGCCCTTGGAGGACTCCACGGGACAGCACAGTTAGGATTCACTGTTGTCTGCCCAATGCACAGGACTCAACAAGGTACTTCTCTTTCACAGACAATTTTTTTTTTCTCTCTTTGGTGACCAGGAGTCGACTTTGAGGAGGAGTTCATTCTGTATGAATCTGTAAGAAAATCCATTAACACGTTGCTCAGCTTCAGGCTTTATAACAATTCAGGGACAGCTGTCAGTAAAAATTCATATTTGTCCATGCAGTTCCTTAATGTGGGTTCAAATGCATTGCTGACCCATACATTTTTAAGCAGCTAGGTTTAATCCTGAGACTGACTTACTATTTGCATAAAACTTTTTTTTTTTTCCTGAATATATATGATGTGCTGTGGAGGGTAAGTACATGTCAGTGGTTATATCTACTGAACACTCCAGAGCAGCAGTAAAAATGACCTTTCTGGCTGGGCCTTAGGTGAGCAAAGGAATGTTGCTCTGATGTTTCTGTCTGGTGTTTCAACCTTGCAGGGCCCTTCTTTTGCAGCACAGATGTCTGAGCAGCCTCCCAAAGGCAAAGGTGAGCAATTCCTCAGGGGAAGCAAGTCAGGCATCTAAGAGATGAAGAGTTGTTGAGTTCACAGTACTTCTGTCTGCTTTTCTGACCCAAACCCAGACTTAACAGATGGGTCCTAAGGTCTGTTTCATGACCCCCCATGCTGTCACTGAGATCAGAAATCCCCACTGCAATTACTGGTAAGTTTCCTTGTTCTCTTCTGTGTGGATGTTGACTCCCCGGGGAGAACATGGAAGTCAAGGAACTGAGTAAGGCTGACACCGTGGTAGTGAGCTCACAGGATGGACCAAAATGCAATTTTTTATTTTTCAATGTATAACTTACTTTTTCTTTGTTTTTCTTTTTAATTGTCTTTTCTGGTCTTTCCCAGCCTAAAGCAATTAGTACAACAGCAATCTGCTTAAAGAAAGGCCAATTACAACAACAAAAGGGATGAGGTCGATCACTTTGCTATGAACCCATTAGTAAACTGTGCAAAATAGAGAGCCCCAGAAAGCTTCCACAGCAGCTCCTGTTCAAAGGATGAGTGGCTCTATCTCCTCTTCTGCAATTGCAGTCTTTGCTTCAGTTACATTATTCCTCCTCAGCCTGACTATGTTTTTCTATATTTCCCCTGTCTATTTTCTGAAGAGGCAATTGTTGTGAATGGTGGAGAAGGTTGAGTGCCTGACTGAAATAAAGGAAAATTAGTTTTTAAGGAGAGTAAATTGGATAGAATAGGACCCGTAAGGATAACAAGTTGGCGATAATTCAGTGTAGTCTTCCTGTTCTGCTCCTGTTTATTAAATATTCTTATTGACTTCTGCTTCTCAGTACTCTATGTTCTAGTGTACTAAATTACAGTAACTGAATATTCTGTCTACATATGCTGACTGGTCATTTGAGAGATGAGTGCACTTAAGACAGAAATGTTTTCCTTTAGTCCTTGGATCCTTGAAATGCCTATTATAAAATGTACATCTGTGAGAAGGCACTTCTCCTTGCCAAATGAGATTTAATGCTGAAAAAGCTACAAAGCTAAATAAAATAATAAACATTAAGGAGGAGACTTCTTTTTGACTCACATTTTTCTTTTCTAGCCACCACTAGAATTTTGGGTCAGGAATTATTGCCTCCATATTCCCTGCAATAAAATAAGTCCTAATACAGGAATATTCCACAAAACTTATTTTCCCCTTGTTATGGCCTACTGATTGAGCTTCCCAAACTTTATGCATTTTGGTTTCTGTTGCTTGGGGAACAAGATGCTCTGAGTGTCAGCCTCTTTGGCAATGAAAGGCAAACAATACTGGGCCAAGGAATGCTGTCAAGCACAACCAGGAATTCAGCCCTCATATTTAACTGTTTTCCCTGAAATAGTTTTGTCAAACACATCTAAAATTCTTTTGGATGATGCCTGGTTGAGGTAAGGAGAATAGTATAAGCCCATGACTGCTCTCAACACAGATTAGCCCATCCTCTTCTTGTGTGAGAAGCCTTGCTCCATGGATTTGCACCACGTTTTTTTGGCCAAACAACAGGTCTTGGTCAATTTTCTTTACTGCTGCAGAGTAGATTAAATGTTCCAACTTTCTTTTCTTTTCAGAAGAAGGAGCTAGGGAGAAAATCCAGTTCTCTCACTTCCCTGATTGACTAAGTTCAAGGCCAGGTTGGACAGGGCTCTAAGCAGCCAGGCTTAGTGGAAGGTTTCCCTGTGCCCGGCAGGGGAATTTCGTAGCCTGCCCTGTTCCTGGGAGCCAAGACATTTGCCAGGAGGGTACAGCTTTGAGATCCTTCCTTTTGATGAAAGAATTGAAACCATTTCTTCCAATGGCCAGGCAGACATGTGACCATTCAGAGATTTTACAACAGTGGAATTTTCTTAGCTGTAAATTTCTTTTTTTTAGATCACTTTTATCTGATATATCGGTTATTCTCTGAGAACACTTTTCAAAATAAGCTCCCAGAGGAGAAAAATTAGGGGACAAATGCCTAATTTCCTAATCTCAGTTAAGCTTGTTTGTTAATCAGATGTTGAACTGCTCAGCAAACTACACAGCAAAAAAAAAAAAAAAAAGTGCTCCTCCATTTGCTCAGAGATAGAATTTGTGGGCTCGTGAGATATTTGGCACTAAAAATAGTCACATTTATGAACTTCAAGTGCCTCCAAATACAGATGGAAGAAGTACAGTACTTTAGGAATGTATTTAAAATTATAATGTATAAATATAAATTCTATCCCTCAATGCCCTCATGTTATAGGGCTGCCTTTATTCCATGTATTACTGATTGAGATTTGTCCTTGCTTCTCCTGGAAGACCGTTCTTTGTCTTCCATTGCTGTACTAAATATGTGCTCCATCTTGCTTGGCTGTCTCTGCAGCAGAGGCTAAGCTTGCATCCAAAAGGGAATTCAGCATCCTCAAACTCCACATTGAGCATTGAGTGATTTGGAGGCAGCTGTTCAGTAAACATTCATCTTGCTGTCATTGATCTCCCTCTTCCATTCAGAGGATTAGTCTTTTAAAACAAAGGCAAGACTCCCACTGAATTAAGGCCAAGGGCCCCACACTTTCCACAAAAGCCAGCAGAATTTCCCTACCTTGGAAATCCATAAAGCATATGCAGTCTTTTTTTTGGGGAGGAAGATAATTTTTCCAGTAGGAAGTAGAATCATATAATCATAATGGCTTGGGTTGGAAGCGACCTTAAAAGATCAACCAGTTCCAACCCCCTGCCCCACTTCCACTAGACCAGACTGCTCTGAGCCCCATCCAACCTGGCCTTGAACACCTGCAGAGATGGGGCATCCACAGCTTCTCTGGGCAGCCTGTGCCAGTGCCTCACCACCCTCACAGTAAAGAACTTCTTAATAGCTAATTGAAATCTACCCCTTTTCAGTTTAAAGCCATCTAGTTATCAAAGTAGTTGCCATTAAAGACAAATAGTTAGTTATGTTTTAAATGACTTTACACAAAATTGCATTAATTATATCATATCTAATTAATTACTCTGAGATATTGTACCTATCCAAGTTCCTGAGCCCTGGTACCTCAACTTAGAGAAATGCTTGGAAGTTCTCTCTCTATAGATACAAGTTTTAAGTTTTATTCCCCTGGGGTTCTTTAAGACAATTAAGGCCTTGTAACTGTTTTGCTCAGCCTTCCCTGTTTAAGGTATCCCTCAGCTCCACATTGTAGTCTTTGGAAAGAAGAGTAGGTGCGAGCTCCCATGTTTGCATCAGAAGAATCATTTTGAATTATGAACTCAACCTGTCAGGCTCAATTCTTTCTCAGGGTAGAATTCATACCATAAAAATTAAGGTGTCTATTTTATCACTCTCTCAAGGGAGAAGAAAATTAAATTAAGAGAATAAAAGTGACCTGGGTAACAACAATCATTTAACTCTTCCCTGAGTTTTTTTCAAGATGCAAGTCATCACTTGCTTCCTTCTCTGTGTAGCAGGGATTAGACCTGGAAGAGCTCTTGTGAGTCATTCTCTCAAGCCTTCTATTGCACAAAACCTCACCATCTAATCTTTAATTTAATGAACTCAGAGTAAATTCATATATATAAGTATCTTGCAAAATTTTGATTTCCCTTTCAAGACTCAAATATCTTGAAGAAAAACTAAAGAATATGGATTCTGATCATATGTAGTTGACCTTCTCCTAAACTGAACTATATGGCCTCCATATGCCCCCTTTCCTGAATATTCTATATATGAGATTCCACTGAGTTTTTAAATCTCATGATCCAGCTGGAAAAAAGTGAAAATTTGATAAGACCATTGCTTTTGCTAATGTCATTAACTGCTGTTATTTTGTTAATTTCTCTGAGAGGCTTCAGCTTCCTCTGTTTATTCCCAAAAATGATTCCAAGCAGAAGCTCTACAGAGATGCCAGCATTTGGAACAGAAAGAAGAAAGGACTAGTAAAAACCTGTTCAGCAAGAGGATGAGGAAGAAAAAAATCACTTTTTATTTCCTTTATTACCATCACAACTATTTCTTTGTCTTATGTGAATTGCGAAAATGAAAATCTCCAGATCACAGGGAATAAGTGGAAATATTTCTATTATCTTTAGTATATTTTTGACTTTGGCACAGTTTGGATCTCCACAGAAGGCAGGAAGCATGTTTGCTGACAGGAACACATCCCTTCACCGAGTCTGTTTGTTAAATGCCACACTGTGCAGGCCAGTGACCTCTGTGCCTTCTTGTCCCCTGTGGAGGCAGAAGCCATGCCAAGCAAGGCATAACAAAGGTTAAATACTTGTCTTTAGCATGTAGGCTCTGAGAGCCCCAAGGCCAACCTGTAGAGTGTATTGAAGAATATTCTCTTATTCTCCAGTGTTAGCAGCATGTCTTACCAGGGATTCTGGGCTGCTATTCCTTTTCCTGTGCCTGCTCTCCACCTGTCTTCCAAAGAAAACAGCAGTTTGTTCTTACTGTCATGGTGTCAGTCTCGTTTTTGAAAGTTTTTCCATGCTGGCAGCAGAAAGGAGGGTGAAGTGCTAAGATCAGTTTTGTTGTGTGAGTCAGTCAGCACTTCTATTTGTGCTGGAAAGAAACAGAATTATTATGGGACTTCTCAGCAGGTCTTATTAGCTCAGAGTTGGCCACCGTGAGAAAGCACATATGCCTGTCATGTTTTGCAGATATCACGGGAAACCCTCCTCCAAGTCTCCTCTTATGTCTCTCTAACTCTGCTTTGCTCCTGGGGTAAGGACTGGGGTCCAAATGTTGCCTTTCCTGTTCTTGTTGTGTATTACTCATGTGGTGAGGGTGGTTTGCAGGGAACTTTAAAAAACCCTCTCTGTCCATGACTCTGCTTTATTAACAAACTGAACAAAGTGACAGAGGAAGGAGGGACAGCCAAGGAGGGGCTGCTGCATTGCAAAGCCTGACACCCCCAGCAGGGGTACAGCCAGCTGCACAGCAGAAGTCCTAAAAAGACTGCGAACATTTGGACATGGGTTTGTAGGAAATAAAGCTTTGTCTCTTAACCCTCACTCTGCTTCCTCGACTTCAGGTTGTGCAGTTATTTCCTAATCAAGATGCAGTAACTTATGTAGCAGTCATGTGAAGATGTGGGTGGAACGGATCCTCTCCTGAATTTCTGTTTCTTTAACATTTCCTCTATGAAAGTAAGTAGCACTAAGTATTATATTTCAATGCCATTATTAGTTCAGTGATATTGATGCAATCACTGATGTGATTACAGTTCAGTCTGAACCAAAGAAAGACCCTTAGTGAGACTGTAACTTGCTAAAGCAGTAAGTAACCTGTTCCTGACAGCTGGTGAAGGAAAGACAAGAAAAGGCAAGGGTGACATTTCTCCTGATACAACATCCTAAATACCAGGAACCAGCATTTCGGGTACTTCTTTGTCTGAACACTGTATCTGTATAGTTATGTTTAAAGGTGTTGATGGACTTTTTTCCAAGAACCTGTCAAATCACATTTTTACATTTCTGGAATTGTGTTTCTATGAGTTCCACTAGGCCCTTGAGCTCTATAGGAAAGTATAAATATTTTCTAAGTTTTCTAAATTCCTGCCTCATTATTTCACTTGTCATAGAATCACAGAGCCATTAAGGTTGGAAAAGACTTCCAAAATCATTGAGTCCAACCTTTGACTGATCACCACCTTGCCAACTGAACCACAGCACCAAATTCCACATCCAGTCATTTCCTGAACACCTCCAGGAACACTCCTGAACACTCCACCACTTCCCTGGGCAGCCCACTCCAATGGTTAACCACCCTCTCAGTGAGAAATTTCTTCTTGATGTCCAAAATTGCACAGCTTGAGGCTATGAACTCTCATCCTGTCCCTTGTTACCTGGAGAAGAGCCTGACCCCCACTTTGTTAGAACCTCCTCTCAGGCAGTGGTAGAGCATGAGAAGGTCTCCCCTGAGCCTCCTTTTCTCCAGGCTGCACAACCCCAGCTCCCTCAGCCACTCTTCATATGACTAATTCCCCTATTCCCTCTTACCTTGTGGGAAAAAATGCATGACCATTGCCTATTTCTTTCCTCCAGAATTTTCAAAAATTATGTATTTCACCACTGTGTGTCCCCCATCTTCTTTTTTTTTTTTCTATATGAACAAATTTTCTGTTTAGTACCTGTCCATACAGGAAATGGCTCATCTCTTCAGTATTTTTTTTTTCATTTTGTGTTTCTTCTAGTCATAATACTTTTTTTTTTCTCATATATTGCTGAGAATTGATGCAGTATATAAGACGAATGATTACTAAGATTTTATGGATTAGAATGATGATGTTTTCTGTGCATTTTCCTGTAAAGCCTCCTGATGAGGATGAGTCTCTTCTCCCAGATAACAAGGGCAATAGGAAATGACCTCAAGTTGTGCCAGGGCAATTTAGATTGTATATTATAATAAAATTTTTTCATTGAAAGGTTTGTCAAACGTTGGAACAGCCTTCCCAGGGAAGTGCTGGAATCACCATCCTTGGAAATATTTCAAAAACATGTAGAAGTGGTACTTAGAGATGTGTTTTAGTGGTGACTTGTTAATGCTGGCTTGATAGTTGGACTTGATGATGTCAGAATATTTTTCCAAATAATTGATTCCATAAGTCTGTTACCTCTGCAATTCTATCTGCTCTTGAGGACTGAGGAGGCATTTTCAAGATGTGAGTCTGTGTAATGAGGAATCTCTGTTCAAGCTGATTCTATGAAAATACAGTATTTTTTTAATCTACATTCATAAATAAAAGGGTCTCTTATAAAGTTTTTGTATAAAGGCATAGGTGGAATAAAAAGAAGTAACAGAATATGAATCAAAAGGTGGGTTATGAGGTCTTACCTGATTGACTCATTATTGGAATTGGGAGGAGATTCCTGTTTGAGAGGATTGGAGTTCATCACTGAGTACAGTTCCATGGGGATTCTGGCATTCTTTAGTTGTGGACATCTCTAGGAAACCCTCAGTTTGACACAGATATACTATGGGTAAGACAGAATCTCCTACTAAGCAAGATACAAATCTGTCATCTCTGTTTTATATAGGAAAAAAAATAAGTTTAAAGAAAAAGTGCCATTTAAAACTGGAAAATAAACCCCAAAACCCAATAAAAACCAGGACTTTTTTTTCCAAATGGTTGAGTTCCAAAGAATTGTTTGCCTGCAGGTTATGGATAATCTTGGAGTGAAGCTCATGGAACCCGTTCAAGATGCCAGGACAGAGGGTGTTTTTCAGACAGGGAGGAAGCTGTCCTTTATCAATAACTCACTCAGTATAAACAAGCTTATTCCATCTGTGCTGCATCCTGTCATTGCCTGAACAATGCTGAAAGGAAAATCTACGGCCCACTTACTTCCTGCTCTTGACATATGAAGTGCCAAGAGATTGAAGGAAGCACATGTTTGAAAAGAAAGAAAAGAAATGAGGTAATGGCTGAGCACAGCACAGCTCTCCCATCTTGCTGACTCCTCCAGAGATGACAGAAGAGATTCACCTGATGATGACTCACTGGAAAGCCATGATGCTGTGAATTCTAGGTATTATCATTTGCTCTGGTTATACTGCAAAGGGGAAAAAAATGGCAGGTGGAGGCTTTTTGTTTCTCATTTCCAGAACTCCACATTAATGAACAAAAAATCAACATAACATTTTACAAGTGCTGGATCTGAGATGCCAAGGTGAGGAAAGGCAGCCTGGTGCTTCATATGCTTCTTATGAAATACCTTCTTACATATTTCTTACAAAAGGAAACCAAATCCTGGGCTGCATCAAAAAGAGTGTGGGCAGCACACTGAGGGTGTGGATTCTCCCACTCCATTCTGCCCTTGTGAGATCACACCTGGGGTATTGTGTACAGTTCTGGTGTCCCCAACATAAGCAGGACATGGAAAGTGTTGGAGCAAGTCCAGAGGAGAACCATGAAGTTGATATTGATAAGAGGACTGCAGCAACTCCCCTATAAAGACAGGCTGAAAAAGTCAGGGTTGTTCAGCCTGGAGAAGATGAGGCTCCAATGAGAACTCAGAGCAACCTTACAGGATATGAAGGGTTTACAGAGAAGCCAGAGAGGGATTCTTCATCAGGAACTGTAGTGATAGGACAGGGAGTAAAGGGTACACACTGAAAGAGGGGGAATTTAGGCTGGATATTAAGAAGGTCTTTACTGTGAGGGTAGTGAGATGCTGGATCAGGTTGCCCCATCTCTGGAAGTGTCCAAGGCCTTGAGCAACCTGGTCCAGTGGGAGGTGTCCCTGCCCACAGCAGGAGGTTTGGGTCTGGATCATCTTTAAGGTCCATTCCAGCCTCTAAACATTCTATGATTCTGTGGTTCTGTGATCAAGTGCAAGATAGGCACTCCAGCTTTGAGTGAGAAAGGGGGAGACAGATACCTGATATTTGTGGGCCTGAATAAACTATTCATGGTTTAGTAACAAGAACTCTGATGGAAGAAAACTGCATTACAGCAAGTGTGAGGAATAGCCGTGTCTTATTTCTGCTCTTAAATTCTACTCACTGACTCCACTGACCCCTGCTCTAGCTCAAGACAAGCTATTATAAAATGTAGTTACTGTGTTTCCCCTTGCACTCTGAAGCACTTGCTTTTTTGAGGTTCTGGAAAGATTTCTCCAACCTGTCGTACAGGCACCATTCACAGATGTGATGAAACACTGGTGTGTTTTTCACAAAGGAAGAAGAAAAAGAAAAGCTCTGTAGTCCAATATTTAATCCCATACCCATGCAGGCTGGCCCTCTGCCACACTGTCTGGATCAGGGACAGGCATCTCAGCTGCACCACATTGCAGGCTATCCCTCATTGCATTCTTAGTCTTTTCTTTGGCAGAAAAAAAAAAAAGGAGAAAAACAATAATAAAAAGTCAATTTATGGACACCTAGGAGAGACTTTTCATCATGCAAGTGGAGACAGAAACAGCATATTCCCTTGAAAAGTCATCGTCTTTACCTCCCACTTCCAAATACCCTTCAATTTCTGTATCCTCACTGGTGAGCAGAGGTTGTGCAGAGAGGTTGTCCTCACATGACTGAAGGACCTAATGGATGCACCAGGCTTGGCACAGACTGAACTCTGCAGGACAATGGCAGTAAACTCACCAGAAATCTGCACTCCTGTGCTTGCTGACCAGATGAACAGCTCACTGTGCTGATAAACAGGAACATCTGCAGCAGGAAGCTGGTTTGGCCAGCTCTTCATTCCCCAGACCCAAAGCTGAAGACAAACCCTTTACCCAGAGGAAAGTGGTGGGTTAGAGTTATATAGAGTGCCTGGCTAGTTTCTGGTTAATGGAGAAGATGTTCACTGAAGCCCCTGTACAAAAAGCATCCAAACTGTGAGGGGTATTCCAATTGAAGTATTGTACTCCTCTGGAAGATTTGAGTTATAAAAATAGCACCTGTTCTTCTCCTTCCTGAGAAATGTCTTGGCAAATTCACATAAGCATCTGCAGCCTAAAGGCTGTGGCTCCACAGCTCCTCACCCACTTCCAGTTGTGTCCCCAGTGGAAGGTAATTGCCTAATGGAGCCTAAGAATGATTGAAGCCTAAAAGCACCTAAGGGCAGAAATTTAGGCATCCTCTCCTCAGAATTTCCTACTTCTGCCTCAGCTTGGAGGGTAGTTTTGTGGAACCAGTTTTTAATCTCTCCTCAGTCACTGTACAGGAAGCTCAGGTGTTTAATTCTGTGTGGTAGCTTGCCTGAGAACCTGTGAAGACTTAGGTGTCGAGAACATGCCCTTCTTGCTTTTCTCTGACACGTCCTTTACAGCCTCTCCCCATTTCAGTGTCACAGCAGCTGATGATCTTTGACCTAGAACTGCTGAGGACTGAGGAGCCTGGTGGTCTGGGAAAACCATGCAATGAAAGGCAATACCCAGCCAACAGCTACTCTCTTTTCCCTCCTTCCTGTGGCATCCCATCTTAATAACAAGGTGCTTTGGCCCCTTCTATTAAATACAAGAAAAACTTTTGCCTGGAAGAAAGTGAAGATTTAATCTTCTCAACCAAAACGTGACTTTTATACATCTTTCTTTGTATCAGTTTAAGAGTAAGGTAAGTGGATAATGTGATCACAAGGGCCTGAATTCAGGCCCACAATTTTTAAAGTCTTCTTCTAAATGTGTAAACAAGAACAGCAGCAGCAACAACCTCAATAAAAGAACCAGAAAAACCAACAACATTTTTATAAAATGTTGTTTCATAGTAAAATTAACCCCC
>VXAC01003892.1:1238006-1265933 GCA_013399225.1 Rhipidura dahli
AAAAAAAAAAAAAGAGAAAGATTAATAATCCTCAGTCAGAGAGAACCTCCGAAGAGATGACACCATCTGGATGATTACTACTTGTTTCATTTGCACGTTGAACTCAGTACTCTTCTGGCACTAATTATTGCTTACCCTTTCCTTATTCCATGACTTCTGGGGCTCTGTGTGGGATATAAATAGCCAGACTAATGACATGCTGCATGTTGCTCAGGAGACCTCATGTTAGTTTACAGCATTTCTCTGATTATTACTTTTTTAATAGAGAGAAGATAAAATACTGGTCTCACAAGCGCAACATGAGAGCCTTAATTTGTTCACATTTTTCTCAGAGCTAGTGCATGATGAAATATTTATATGTTCCTCTCTGGCTGCAGCATTTTGAATGTGCTGGGTTGTTTATTGTTGTAGCTAAGGACTGATGGGGAAATAAGTGCTGGAGCTCTCGGTAGCAGCGTATCCATGTCAAGCGTGCAAGTAAAATGGCTCTAACCAAAGTAAACATAACTACAGATGGTGCTAAGGGTCTGACCTGTCCTTTACAGGGAGAAAATTTAATAATGGGTCAATTGGTGAAACATTTGTAGGGGAAGTTGCAGAGTCAAACACTGTTCTTAGCATTCAAAGGCAAGACAAACATGAGGTCACTAAAATGGCTCATAATGCAGACTGAAATAATGAGATTTGTCATCTTACAGGGGTGTAACACAAACTGTCTGCAGTGGCCAAGAGAGGAAACAAAGCCACAGCTTTTGGATGCTGCCTGAGATACAGACACAGCTGATGAGATGCCCATCCTTGGCTAATCTAAATGTGGCCCGGTAACACATTATCCTCTTTAAGGTTTCACCCCAGTGTGTTCCTTTCTAGCTGTAAATTTACAATTTACAAAAATCAGTAACTGATGAGGCTTGGTGTGGCATTTCCACTGCTGTGATGACATTTTGGTGGGTTAACTCATCACCCTCGGGATGAGCTAATAAGCATTGATTTTTATTCACTCTTTATCAGGCCTAGCAAAAACATCTCTCCCTGTAAAAAGTGTGGGTTTAATAAAGATTTTAAGAACAGTGTCATGGCATGTGAACAAATGTACATTTTAGCTTAAAGACTAGACTGGTAATCAGAAGAAGAATTAATACAATCTTCTGCTGGTGATTTTTGCCATAATTCCCTTGTTTGACTCTTTTCTGCCCAGCTCACACTCTGTTTAGATCCCAGCACAGTGCCACTCTGCTGCCAGTCTGCAAGTCTCTGCAAATATACACTCAAACCATGGAGTACAGCACAGTCTTGAAAATCACTGTTCCTGACTTCTAGCCAGAAACTTCCAGTCCATCCTTGCTTTGCTGTTGCTCACAAATACTGGGACAACCCTGGAAGGAGACACTGGTGCTCTGATGGATGTCCACCCAAGAGTTCTGCAAGAGAATCTGAAATACACCTTCGCACTGTGCTCAGGAGACACAGACAGAACTGAATAGGTGCTAGGGAATAAAAGCAAAAGGCAGCTGACACCTTTTGATCAGGGCAGGATTTTAGCTATTCATCTTGCCTGGTTCACTGGTCTTCAATTATCCAAACTCTATCCTGAAAATTTAAGCCCAGTTTGCAGTAAGCAGGTTTAGTTTGCTTAGGCATCTTCTGTAGTTCACAGACCCTCAGAAGGCTGCAGCCCATTTTGAAATGTAGAATTGAACATATGTCATCAGACATAGTCTAGGTTTGGGTAAAATCAGGGCAGGAATTTAGGGAGTCCATGTGGACTGAAAACACTCTATTAAAGCATTTAAAGTGAAGGGGATATGCTTCCACTATGCTGTTTCCCCACTGACCTTGCTCTGCCACTAGCCCAGAAGATGAAAGCATGCCCTTTTCCGCACTCCTTTGGGTCTCCAGTCCTTTATCTCCACTGAAGCCTTCACATCCAAAAAGTCCAAGGACCAAGAAGTGAGGTAAGGAGAGGGAAGTCTCCTTACTACATTCTCTTAACTTTTTGTGCACCCATGCACTGCTAGCTGCAATCCTGTCCCACTCTGATTCATAAACTATCCAATTCTCTTTTTTATAAAGCACACTCTCTTAAATCAAAGAATTTTGTTTCATTGCCTCCTGCTGCATGAAGGTCAAAGCCTAGTGGTGCATACTTCACTGATTCTTTATAACAGTGCGCTCTTCAAGATCGGTTTCATTTGCCATGTGTCAATGGTTTCCACTCCTGTCTTCATATAATTACAGGAAGGTAACTTGAACAACCCCTCTTCACCTTTGGGAATGTCTGAAACTATCTCTGGATGTCTACAGGTAATTAAGATTTGAGCTTACTGCTCATGTAGAAGTCTTTCTCTGTTTTGATTACCTTTTTTTTCCTAAAGAAGCCTTATGTCTCCTGGCTTAGATTTTAGAGCTGGGCATGGAAAAAATCAGTGCATTGGAAATTCTGTATCTATCAGATACAATGAATTTGAGACTAAATGCTTCCACTTCTTTCTCACAATTTATTTTGGCCTCTAATAAAAGACAAACAAAAGAATAAAAACCACAGAAAAAAATACTAAAACCGAAACCTAATATTTGAAGTGAACTGAAATAAGTAATTTAAATTAAGGATAATTATATGGGCTGATACAAATATTCAGGGGGGAAAAGGCAGATAATTATAATATTATCTCTCCATTCAGAATATAGGATTTTATGGATTTCAAAATGAATGTAAAAAACCCCATGGTATCAAAGGAAAACATAATGGTTTGAGTTGGAAGGGATCTTAAAGATCACCTTGGTCCAACACCCCTGCCATGGGCAGGGACACCTTCCATAGACAGTTTGCTCAGAACCCCATCCAACCTGGCCTTGAACACTTCCAGGGATGGGGCAGCCACAGATGCTCTGGAACAGGGCAACCTGTTCCTGTTCTTATCACTGTCATAGTGAAGAAAGTCTTTCTAATAACCTGAATCTATACTTTTTAATATTAAAGCCCATACCTTTTGTCCTGTTCTTTTACCTGAGGATATGGCAAAAGTTCCATTGGTTTAATGACTTGAAACTAAGGTCTTGGTAAAAAAAAAGAAAATCCTGCTCTTATTTGTAGGTGTTTTGTCTCTGATTACATTTCAAATTGTATGCAAATACAGGTACTATGTCCTGCCATAACAAATATTAAGGTGTTCACTGTAATAAATACACCATATTAAAACACATTGTTTACATTACAATTGCATACTTCATATTACCAAAATACAGATTATATAATGCAATGAAATATATATGGAAAGGATAATAATATATAACAGTACATACTGGAACACATGTAATACAGTCCCATAATAGACTACATAATTTTTCAAAATATCTCTTTTCTGATTATTATCAAACAAAAATATGATCAAAAGTTGATGGGAGTGTAAAGTAAGAGATAAGAGATGAAGATGTTTTTACTAAAATGTATTAAATTTTAGCATGAGAATTCAAATATCTTGGCCAAGTATCAAGAAGACATCATAATGTATATTTGGAGCTACACAAAACAGGAAATGTCCCTTTTTTCCTGACTTGCTAATACCATCTGCCTGAAGGGCTCTGGCAGGAGAAGAGCCTCTGAAGGAAAGTGCTGGGACATGTAAGAGTAGATTGGACAAAACCCAAGCAAAAATTCTGTATCAAAAAATTGATGGGCTAGAGAATTTAAAAGGCTTTTTTGGTCTCTGACTATGTGCTGTTTAATGGCTTTGGATCTGAACTGTAGAGCTTAATATTTAATATTGAAATATTTTGAAAAGTGTCATAGAAAGAGTATTTCTTTTGTATATTTCTCAAGACAGGACAGCAAAATGGCCAGCTCAGCGCAGTGATGATTTTGCAGGCCCTTGTTGTCTCTCTTTACACAAAGTACAATCCCTGCCACGGAGCAGGAAGGAGGAGGAGCCCAGTCAGCTGTGATCTTACTGTAGTGTGTGCCAGGTAGAGGTTTGTGATCCCATGATGTTCCCAACTTACCACTGAGGTTGTATACTGATGACAAAATCTTGCAGAGGAATGAAAACTTCCAGAAGAGAAAGACTTACAGATTTGGTAGTAGGAAGAGTGGGGAAATGAAGGATTTTATGGCAGTTAATTTATATAAACAAGACAATAAAAATTCACATTTATGCAAAGTGAGTCTTTGCATTACATGTAGAGTGTCTCCAGTTTTCTCAGATTATTGCACTGACAGCTGAGAGAGAGAAAGGAGCATGGCTAGTCAGGTGTATTCCCTGATTTGTACGTCCAGTCCTGGGCAGGATCTGCTTGCACACACAGGAAGTGGCTACAGGTAATGTTGCCACTCTTTAATCAAGTGTCCTCTTGCTGTTAATCTTGCAAACAGCCAATATCAAGGTACCCAGCATTCTTGCCCTCCTATATTTTTTTTATATGGCCTTCTTAAGCACAGTGTAAATGCTAGGAAAAACAGCTGAGGCACTCTCAAAATCCTTGCAGCATGTGTATTTTCTTTCTAAAGGAACTGGAAAATAACTTCTTACATTTTATGGAAAACAACTGAAAGTGGTCACCAATCTTGACATTTTTCTTGAAAAAATGTGAAATATTTAATATGCAGCAAGGATCTGTGTGGTAGGAAAGCTTTGATCAGTGCTATCTGCTAGAACTGGGCAGGACAGGGAAGGTTCCCTTTTCACTTTCCGTGTGCCATAGAAGTGTCATCCATACTAAGAGAGGAGTAGAGAATAGGATAGTGAGTGACAGTGATTCCTCTTAAATGAATTTTTCCACTACTGATTGATGCCAGTGATCAGAACAGCAAGTGCCCACTCACAGCAACCTACACTTAGTTAGATAAGCCCAACAAACCTTCAATACAAGGCATAGTCTTCTAATTTAGAAGCATTTTCTTTCTTTGTTTCAGGTGTTTGCGTGTTTCTTTTCCTCCATATTATTCAAAACCCTTCACTCTTCACAGAAAATAATGATTGTTTCCTCCTTTTTTGAAGGCATTATTATTTACCCCAGTGACAAGCTCTCTCAAGCAGTCAAATCATGTTTAAGAGTCAAGCAAGGTTTAGAGACTGTTGGATGCTTCACATCTCTCTTAGCTCCAGTGCTGATACAACTAACAATAATGACCAGAGAAACCAGCAATGAGATTTCTCTGATTTGGGAAAGAATTTGACTTCAGTGGGAGTGGGGCTAAGCAATGGCAAGGCCCAGGGGTAACTCCCACTGTCAGGGCAAGCAAGCTGGTTCTGAAGCTGACACGAAAGGCTCTGTTGGAAGTAGCCAGACAGAGCCCACGTGCACCACGTCCAGCAGCTCATCCCACACAGCTCAGTAAACAACCATCAGCTGGTAACAGATGTTCTCTGAGCCTCTTGAGGGGGCATTCTAACATACTCCAGCCTGTCACTGTTCAACATGTTTGCTCTTAATCAATAGTACCTGCCTTTTTCAGAGGTTTTGGAATAGGAGCCCATTCTGTTTGCACTGTAAAAACAAATGTGCAGTAATAGGGTGACCTGCTCACATGCCAGGTGAGTGCTGGGAAGAATTAATTGAGATCTAAAGATCCAGTACAAAACAGAGGCTCTATCAAAAATGAGTCTGCAGAATGTCCTGACTCAAGCAACATATAGAGAATATTGACATTAAAAGGTGCTAAGAGAAGAGTCTATCATTACAGATGAATACAACTATCCCAATTTCATTGACTTCTAAATTAATTTCAGAGTATTGCACGTCTCTTTGCAGTTCTTTGCTTTGTCCTCTTTTCCTGCTGCTTTAATCTTCTTCATGTGTATATGATTGGCAGAAAAAAAACAAATGAAGAGGGTTGAGAATATCTAATGCTGAGCACTAGAAAATATCTGGAAGGGAAAAAGACTTTTCAGATCTGAAACTGTCTAGATGCTTTCAGTCAGCAGCATTTACCACAGCTGCCTTACCCCTTCAGGATGCTGGAGAACTACACCAGTGCAGGAGTTGTAGCCCTTTGTAATGCCCCTTTTCTGTCCAGATGCTTTGGTTTTTACTCTGATAGTTTAACACATGTGGCAGTGCCCAGCTCAAAACTCTAAGAAGAAAATATTTTTCCAGATAAATACTCACCAAACACTGATGAATCTTATTTTGCATTAGAGAAAGAAAAGAATGTTCTCAAAAAAGATGGGCAAAATTCTACACATCAGTGATTTTGACATTTCATTTTCCCCACACTTTTGTGTTGGTGGTGCTTGATGGTATCTTAGTGTTATTGCTTGAACTAATTTCTTCCTAAGAATACCTGATAATAGCAGATATATAAAAGGAAACATAAAAAGATGCCTGAAACCCAACCCCCAAGAAGCCCCTTGTCATCCAAACACTGCACAATAAATTGAGCTAATCATTTCAGAGACTAATTGTAAGGAAGCTACATGTTAAAGAAAAGAGTTCATTATGTGTCAGTAAAAAATATTAAGTATCCATGACCCAGAAGAAGAAAAAGAGAAATTCAATTTGATATCTGAGCAAAAACCCTTGGAATAAAAACAATAAGGGCATTAATGTAAAAAGATTCAGCATTTTTTAATGTAATTGACCTTTGAAGCCCTATGAATCTATTTTACTTTTACTTTTTTTTTTTNCAAAGCATCTCTAAGAGCCCATTTGGGAACATGACAATTTAGAAAATGGAAAATGCATTCCTTAGCCTGACTTTAGTGCAGTTGCAGCCTCCCAGCATTACCCATGAGATAACACTTCAGTGCTCAGGTTTTCTGTTTCCCAAACTCAGACAGTTGCATCCCCAGATACCATGTAGGAACCCTGGGTGTTTGTGCATCATTATGCTGTCTGCTTCACTCCTTCCCACCCCCAAATTGGATCAGGTCCATCATCCTTAAAGGCAAGGGATAGAACATGAATCATCCATTGCACTAACTTTGAGAAAACTGTGAAGTGCTGTGGAGCTCCAGGAGAGGCTTTTAATAAATCCATCAGATGCAGCCTGATGCAAGGGTTTCCATAGGCAGTGAGTGTGATAATGAAACTATAGATAATGAATAACAAGATCCTAGTAGGATGTTGCAATAATAGAGGGTTTGGGCAGGGACTGTCAATCCTGGTGACACCTCTTTATAATGTTTCATTAGTGCAAAGGTAGGACTTTTTTCATTAGTGCAAAGGTGAAGCCTAAGGTAGGACACAAGTCCTTGATGCCTTCTCTGACAGTTTCTTAGCACACTTCAACATTAGGGTCTAACTTAGTGCATTTTATTATTAAAAGGACTGGGTTCAGTTTCTTCTGAGAGACCTAGTGGCACAAATAAAATGTTGTTAATTCCATTCATTCCAAGATGTGGGTGATATTTCTGCTCTACAAAGCAGTCAGTCTATGGCTTGAAATTGAACAGGACTTCACTGCAGAGGAAAGGGACTGCAAAGTCAGAAGGGCAAATTGTAACTTAAGAAATATCACGAGACATTGCTATTGCAATGGGATCCCAGCAGAAGTCAAGGACTCATTTCCTCTTCTTTTGTAGATGAATAATCACTGAAGGGGCACAGCAGCCTCCACTTTTTCCCCTTGAGCATTTCTATTCAGACTTGTAATTATGCAGATTTCATTCAAGCTAATTACAAATAGAAGTTTCTAATATCTTTATTAGCATTTTATTTCAGTCCACCACCCATACTGCTTTTTTCTCACCCATCTTTCACCTTGACCCTTTTCATGGTGCTGGTTCCTCTTTACACAAAGACAAATGTCCATTCCACCTTGTGATATTCCAGGTATCCCTGTTCTGCAATTTACTGAGTCAGTGCAGGGGACACACAGCTGAGACACTTTTCCATGAGCTCAATTGAGTGTTTGGGACAGCACTGCATAAAGCACATGTGCCCCCATCCCTCTTTCACAAACCCCACTTGTTAGATATGCTTTTTCATCTATGATATCCACAATTAATTTAGCTAGGTTTGAACCACCTTCCTGTGTATTTGTTTCTGTGTGTAAGAAAACAACTTTCTCACATCATCTGGCCATGTGCAGCGGGTCAAATTCTGTTTTTCACACTGTTTATATAACAAGGCTGGAGCCTGTAGGGCTTAGTGAAAACAACCTTAGCATCAAAGCCTGGTGGGAGAAGGTGTAGGAGGAGTGAACTTATAGCACTGTGAAGAATTAAGGTTTACTGGACATCCACATACCTGTGAGTGACTTTGGATGGCCTGTGAGGACATCTAGGGGAACAGTCAAAGAACTGATGTTTGTTTAGGACAAAAAACCTTGTCTGGGTGCTTCTGTTTCATAGTTAGTTCAAGCTGTTGACTGAGATATAAGTGTTTCTGCTCTCGGGACTGATTGTGTTAAAGCTCTTTGCCCTGAAGGAGAAAAAAGTGACCTTTTTTTAAACTTTTCATTGACTGAGATAATAAGGAATTGTTATTTATTTAAGAAAGATATCTATTGGAATAATGACTTTTTGCACAGGCAGAAAGTGATAGAAAGGGGGAATGATTTTAAACTGAAGAAGGATAGATTTAGATTAGATATTAAGATGGAATTTTTACTCTGAGGGTGTGAGACACTGATACATGTTGCCCAGAGAAGCTGTGGCTACCCCAGCCCTGAAAGTGTTTGAGACCAGGTTGGATGAGGCTTTGAGTAACCTGGTCTAGTGGAAGGTGGCCCTGCCCATGGCAGGAGGGTTGGAACAAGATGATCTTTAAGATCCCTTCCAACCCAAACCATTCTGTGATTCTCTGTGCCACCAGGAAAGGAAGACAGGTGGCTGCTCCACCATGACTTATTTTAACTCTAATGTAATGCTAAAGGCATAATGGCAGTGTGTCAATATTTAGGAAATGCTGCTATGAATACATGCAGTCCATTAGACTGCAGCAGGGTGTCCTGGGGGAATCACTGAAAACATTGCGTCTCGAGACCACAACCTGCACACCACATCACACATAATCATCCATAATATATTTAAAAGACTGTTGTAGTAATGAGGAAGAAGAAAATATGGTTCAATACTGTCTTTATCTTGATTCCTAAACAAAAAGACCAAATATGTTGCTCTAATATAAGAGCTAGAAGAATAGGAATTTTATCAGATGGTGAGATACTCTTTCTTTAAAAAAACAAAAACAAACCAAACCCAAAAAAAAAAAAAAAAAAAACCAAAAGGAAAAGAATTAATTTGCTTCCAGGAACATTTTTTGCAGTACACCTAACATGAATAATTCATAATTAAACTTATTCACATAAGTGAGAGGATACATGATGGGGAGTCCTGTTCATACAAGCAATGGAGCCATTTTAGCCAAAGATATTAGCTAAGGGTTCTTTGGAAGCCTGTATCAGCAGCAAAAAATAAATCTGAGTGTCTTGAATCTTGATCTAGTTCCTCAAGTTTAGGAATATGTTCTCTTCTTTGTTTGAAGCTGATCCCTCTGATATGTTGCAGTGGTCAAAGACAATGATTATTCTTCCAAAGAAGAAAGAAGAAGATATTTAGCAACTATAGAATTTTCACATCTATTTTCTGTATCTGATGAATATGAATGTTTTTTATAAAACTGAAATCTCTTATGACTGACTGTATTTCAAAATAAGATTTTTTAGATTCTCTGGGAAAGCTTTTACTTGCATAACAGGAAACAAATTTTAGTGGGATAACAGTGGAACTCAAAGACAATATATAAATATTTTGGTATCTTAAAACCCCATGGAACAGCAATTCCAAAAGAGCTCATAGTATTTGTGTCTTACCGCTCTTCTCTTTCCACCTCTTTGGGATTGTACATAATTTATTTTCAAGCAAAAAGAATAAAGAACCCACAAAATCCCCCAGAAATTTAGGAATGAAAGAAATAAGACCTCAAAGACTGTAAAAGGAAAAATATTGGTGATATGCTGACTCACAAGATTCACAATGGGCTTATGGAGAAGGGAGCATAGAATTTTATGTTTGTGTTAAATTACACAACATTTTAATGCCATTTTAATATGAATTATCTATGAATTATGCATTCACACCTAATAATTTAAATCAATTCAGTGGATAAAACAAAAGAAGTGTTACATAAATGAAAAGGGCCATATTTGTAATATAGAAGTGTGGTAATATTTTATTTTAGATATGGATATAAACTTCTGTGTTCCTGGAACTGGTTTCTCTTACTATAAAGAGTATGTCTTAAAGACAAAAATTTCTCTGTATTCTCTGAAATTTCAGAGAATACATATTGTGTATAGGTAGGTGCAACCCCACACATCCCATGGCCATTTGCTGCTGTGTGAATTGAGTATCTCCCTGATCCAGACAACTTACATAAGTTCTTTTAAACTGCAGCAATGAAATTATTCATAATGACAAAGAAGGGAACTGACCCAGTTTACCAAAATGAGATTCCCCTCCTTCCCCCCACCAATAGCTGACACCAGCAAGTTTCACTTCAAACTTGGCTTAAGGAATTCTTTAAAACAGAAGAGCAAATTTACAGAAATAACTGTTGCAAATAGGAAACAGGGGTTTGTGAGCAAATGACAAGCAAGGGTTTTTTAAAGCTGATGTTATGAAGCTGATTGCACTCCTCAGTTATTTATATCTAAATGCCTCCACTCTTTAAATAGTGTCCATTTATATTTCAAGTGGCCTACATACACAACACTGCTGTTACACCACTGCTCCACGTGCATTGTAATTGAATTACTGAACAAAGTGCAGGCAGGAGTTGTGACTTCTGATCCTGAGTACTTATTGCAGACTGCTAAGGTTGGCAGAGATTAATTGTGAAATCAGACTGCTCCATTTGAGGAGGAATGATAAAAATAGAGCACCACCCATATCACCTTTCGAAGTTGTGACTGTTTTACCATCTTGTGCTCTTTATTTTGTGCAAGTGAACCACAGAATTATAGAATCACAGAATGGCTTGGGGTGGAAAGGACCTTAAAGATCATCCAGTGCCAACCTTCTGCCATGGGCAGGGACACCTTTCACCAGACCAGGTTGCTCAGAGCCCCATCCGACCTGGCCTTGGACACTTCCAGGGATGGGGCATCCACAGCTTCTCTGGGCAACCTGCGCCAGGGCCTCACCACCCTCACAGTAAAATTTTCCTAGTATTTGATCTGAATCTATCATCTTTTCTCTTAAGACCATTTAAAAACATTAAAGATGTGCTGTCTAGTGCCAACTGTGCCTGGTGCCAGCTCAGGAGCACAGGAGTTGGGAAATGGCAATTTCCCAATCTCTCTTGCTGAGTTGCATATTGCAAGAGTTTGCCAGGAAAAAAAGTTCAGCCTTTGAGAGAGAAGGTTTTTCCTCTTTCATTTCAGGTTGGAAAAAACATCTTTGGAAATCCTTGGTATGCAGATCTGGGGAGGAAGGAACTAGGAGCTGGGATGTGGTTAGCCCATGGTTAAAATATTCATTGGTAACAGGGAAAATATTCGACTGGGACAGAGAACCAAGGTTTCCTTCAGCTGCAGAGATCACAGAGGGCTTAATCATTAGTATATTGGATACTGTAAAGTAGGTTTTCTCTCACTGGGAATTTTACCCTGAACACAAAAAAAATCTTTTCTGATTAAGATTCAGCTGACACATTTCATCTTGAATTGGTTTAGTTAAGACAAAGTAGCATATTCTAAGGAGAATAATTTTACTAAAAAGATTTAGCCAGATCTCTGCTTGCAACCTCTACAAAAATAGCTCCACAACAGACAGATATGGGATCATCTGTTTCCTCCATCCCCTGCCGTGTCCTCTTTCTGAAAAGTTACAGTTCCAGATATGATACAGGAGTCCCTCACTGCCAGTCCTACATTCAGGGCATTATTCAATTTGAATAACTTACAGCATCTGAATTTGCATTTACATTCTAGAAACTACAAGAACTGCTTTTTTGACCTCTGGTCTATTAGGAATCCTATTCCGAAGGTGGCTCCAAGGAGAATATCTGGTGTATCCACAGTATCTCCAGATAGTTGCCTTTCTGTGCCCACCCTGGTCTCTCAATTTACAATATTCTCTTTCACTCCCACATGTTTTACTCAATACGTTTGTTTTCCTGTTATTTCAGCTCAGAAAAATATATGTTTTCTTAAGTAACATAAATTTCCTTAATGATCATCTTGTTTGAGAACAAATACCAGCCTATGTCTTACTCAGAGATAACTGAGTTGCAGATATACTTTTATTTAATATTTTTTAATTAGGGCTGTAGGAGGTTGTTTCACTGGCAGATACAATCTGTACCTTTACTTTCTCCTCTGATTATCCTGATGGCCATATGCATGGCTCTATTGTGTGCATGGTGTATACATATATTCTGATTAATGAGTAGGCATTGCAGCCCCAAACAGGCATCACACAATTTCAATGCCATTCCTATGGCAAGCAGGACAAAAGAAAATGAACAGGGTGGATTATTTCAAGTTTAAAAAATGTATTTCATTGGGTTGATGGCATTGGATTGGTTGATTTTTAACTTCAGTAAAGTTTCTACCAGCTACAGAGGGAGATATGCAAAAACATTATAATACATGTCTGTGCTCTTCCCTGTAGAAGAGTCTGTGAAAGCTTTACAGAGGCTGATCACATGGCAACTTGTTGGCTCTAAAGGCTGCCCAGAAATTGAATTTATAAGGGCTAAGAGATCAGGCCATGTTTCTGTAGCTTGTAAGTGCAGGTGACACACCTCTCAATTGGCAGGTCTGGGAGTCCCCGAGCTCTATGATGAATAATGTGTGACATGAATTGCCACTAAGATGTAGCAGAAAAATGCTGAGACCACATGATGGAGTCTCCTGCTGGCGCAGCTTACCCTCAAGCTAACCTTGGGGAAACGCTTTGAAATGGTAGCTGAATAACAAGGAAGCCAGTTTTTGTATGTCAGTGGTGTTTCAGACACTGACTTAGCAACATTTATAGCTGTTTCTTTGCTCAAACTTTTATATTCTGCTAAGAGAGGACTACTGAGGAACACAGTATCTTGAAATGGTCACTGTCATTTCTTGTGATTATTTTCCCAAGGAGAAAGAAACATTTCCTTGAACCCCAGGCTCTAAAAACACCACTTTGTCATAATGGCCTAGAAAAAAATTGACTTGTTGACATGAATTGCTGGGTCATTGTAGTCAAAAGCTCAAAAATCAGTTCCCAATTTCCCAGTGTTGAGGAAAAATATTGGTAAAAGTTGAAAAAAAAGCATGCTAGGAAAAAAAAAAGCTTGAAAGTCTTTCAGAATATTTTACATACACCATTACATACATGTTATAATTTTGAAAATAAACATCTTGGGACAATGTTGGGCAATATAAAATGTTTATGCAGATTTTTTTTTTGGTTAAATTTAGAAGAAGTGCTATAAATTCTGACAATTTCTATGCACAAGCGATGACAACCCCCTGAATTTAAACTGATTTAATAATGTAATGAACTACACCTGTTCCCTGTATTTTGCATGTTCAGGATGATTTTAAGGAAACCTTTCCTTTCAGGAAAATATAAGACGAGGGTCCTGTGTTAATCAGTGGTTTGTTCAAGTTGGCTCAGAGAGTATAGGAGGTGCCAAAGGCAGCTGTTGACACTTTATCTTGTCATATTACTATCCAAAAGGCAAATATGGTTCCCTAAACATTTACTGTATCCCAGTTCATGAAGCTTGGAAAGCTAACAAAGGAACAGAAAATACTTGAAAGGTTTGATGGACATGAATTCCCTTGCAAAGACTGAAGTAAGCAGATAAGAATCCCAACTTTTCTTTCTCTCTCATTTTGAGAAGACCTATTTCATTTAAATTATTTGGATGGAGTCAAAGGTGTGGGAAATTGGTGCAAGAGCAATTTTTAAGAAATTTAAAAATCAAAGAAATTCTAAATTACAAATTTAGGCCATTCTATGGGCTGGGAGTCCTTTGAAGTCACATAAGTTTCTGAATAGCAGTTTTACTCTATGTAGAGTAGGACAGGATCTGTTTGAACTGGGACTCCCTCTCTCCCAGGGACAAACATGCACTTTTTGTGTTCACATGCACAATTTGTGCCCTTTCGCTTACACAGTGGGCTCTTAACAGGGCAATCCTGCCATGACCAGATCTCTTTCCAGGCTTTCTCCATCCCTGCTGCCTCCAAGGGTCCATGTAAACAAACTGGGATGCTTTACACAGCCTGTATTTACGGGCACCATTGGAACTCGAGATTAGAAATAGGGAAGAGGTCAGGCAACTGCGTCATATCCCTTCATCTTCTCCAATCCTTTGTCCACACTTTTGCTCATCTTCCCCATCTCCCCTGCCCCTGTGACACATTTCTGTCTCGTTGCTTGGTAACATCCCAGCACTGCTGTGCACGCCAGCATCAACTGCTCCCTGCTCCCCATTTCACTTGCTCAAAACACCCAGTCTAAAATCAGATGAGATTTTCTTCTCTCCACTTCTGACAGATAAATCAAATTCAGAGGAAACGTAGAAAGATCTGTCAGAGGGTAAATTCTCAATTAAGGAAGAGAAATATAGGAAGATACACATTCAGAAACAGCTGATTAACAGCATGGGACTTCTATATTCTGATTATTTTGGATAGCCGATGGAAACCCAGCTCTCTGAAAAAGATTTAAAAGGTTAAAAGAAAAAAAAAAGAAAAAGGAGAGTAAAAAAGGAAAAAGAGAGAGAGAGAAAGAGGAGAAAAGAAAAAAAAAAAGAGAAGGATGGAGAGAGAGAAAAAAAATTGTTTATTACTTGCATAGCAGCAGTGGCTAAAGATCCAGCTGGAAATGAAGCCATAATCATTTAGCTATTATACAACAAAAATAAAGCAGGTCTTATCTGGAGTGGCAGCAATCTAAAAAGACAGACTGACTGTTTTAAGCATCAGGATGTCATCTTACTACAGGACACTGTGTCTCCCCCTCCTTTTTTCAAAATAAATTGTCAGCTTCTCATGCATCTTGCACTTGGTGTTAGTACACAAACTATTACAGAGTATTATAGATTAGTAGATTTCTTTTGAGGATAGTTTTAAAAATGCACATTTAAGAAGAAAATGGAAGGATTGAGACACCTGCAGGTACAAGTGGGATTTTAAGTCTCTGAGGAACCAGAGTGTTGAAATAGAAAATTTAATAGAGTGGGGTTCCAGATATCCATCAGATCCAGACTGGAGGGAAAACATAGCTTTGGACTGAGCTGTGGCCTGAAATGGAGTTGTTGGAGCTGGCTGAAGACGCTGTGTCCAGCACAGGACAGGTTCTAGTCTCTTTGCACAGAGGTACCTGGGCTAGGACGCCAGAGACACAGACCTGCAGAGGACCAATACCTAAAGGCAGAGGAGGTTAAGCAAGGATATTTCACATAGCAGCAGACACCTACATCTCTGCAGCTGAATTGTGCCTCTAGAGTTGGATCTATTTTCAGAGTACAGCAACTGAATTTGGCATGGGTGTATCCAGTTCTGCACAGTCTGTCTGGGACTGCCTGCTCTCATTGCACTCATCAGAGACCTAAAGTGAGCCTGCCTTTCAGATGACCAGGCTGCAGGATTTATTTTAGATGAGTTGAGTTGCAGTCAGGGCTGTCTTTAGTACAGGCTTGACTCAGTAGCCCAGATGTGTGCCCAGGAATATCTCAAAAGCTTTAGGCCATCCCCTCTACTCACCAGATGTGTCTGCAAAAGGGTCTGGGTCTCTGGCACACAATTTTTCCCAGTTGTCATCTGCATGGGGATGCCTTGAATGTTCTACAGAGATTTAGATAGTGCCATATATGTATGTGCAAACCTAGACTGCCCTGATGCCTAACAGAAGCTTGGATATCTAGCACAAATGTAGGCACTGCAGACAGAAACATAAGTTCAGCTGAATCAGTGTGGAGGAGAATTGCACTCTTACTTTTTGTCTGTTTCTTAGGGACTTTTACTTCAGAACCTGCACTCCATGAAATGCATCTGTACAGTGAAATTGTAGGGACACTTGAAATCTTAGACTCAACTAAGAGAGTAGGAAGGCACACTTCAGGATTTCTGGGGCATACATTTGTCAGAATTCAGTGGTAATTTAGCAGTAAATGAAGAGGGCAATGACTGATTGCAGAGGTGAAATAACGGGACAACACACTGTGATACATATGATCATGTGAAGCCATTTATTATTGACAAAATACACACTTATATAGCATTTTCAGTTCCGAATACGTGATGATTCAAACATTGGTTGGTCAAAAAGAAGTTTAATTATCGGATGCTTGCTACTGTTAGCATGTTGCATCTAAACTTCTGATTGGACACTTGCTGTGACTGTTATTCACCATATTTCAGCATTTCACATCCTTTTTGTTCAGCATAATGTACCAATCCTTTTTGAACTAAATTATTGTTTCAGCCATTCCTAAATTATACTTCTTTCATATTGCTGAATGACCCTATTGTCTCAGGGATTCTTAAACTATATTTCTTTTGTGTTGTGGTCAGTACATCCTTATTTCACATCCTTAAGTTGTTTCTTTTTCTCTCCTCTGTGGTGTAATCAAAGACAGCATATCCTTTATTCAGCTTGATTCAATGCTGGGAAAGCTGGGTTGTGCATTCCCAGTGTCTGTTCTCCTGTAAGAATTCCTCAGCAACTGATGTTCCAGTAATGACAGTGAAGTCTCTGCAGTGAGGCAGACCCCTGTGTTTATCTGTACATACAGACACACACACACCCACCATAGACCTTATAGGTGCAAACCAAAAACAAGATTTATATTCCTCTAATATTCAACAGATCTTGCTCCCAGCAAGTCCATGCTGCTGCTCAGCCACCTCAAAAGAATCTGATGAACAGCTCTGGGGGGCTGTTAGTGAGTGAAAGATCGAGTCATTTGTATTCCCTTCCTTGGTCAGTAAGGAGTTGTGTCTTCCTGCCCTCATAATTTTCTTACACTTCTTAGAAGGTTTTTAGAATAATTTATCCTTTCCCCCTGCTTTCTTCCTTTATTTTGTGAAAAAACCTCCACACATGGAAACACAAAAGGTGGACTGACTTTTATTTTTCATAAAAGAAGGGAAAAAAAGCAACACAAGGGGAAAGAAAAAGGACAAACAATATGCTTTTTTTTTGGTAGTCTTTTGATTAAAAGCATTGACAGCAGCTTCACCTGAGGAAAGCTGTATTTTACAGAGCACCTGTCTAAACACCATATGTTTATAGGCTTTCTCCTTCTAAGATTCTGTATTCTTCTAAAAAAGAGGCTTTGATTGTTTCAAACTGTTCCTATATCTCATGACACCTATTCCAGCTGGCACCATGTGAATGTCATTAAAGGTGAGGAAGAACCAGAAGATGTAAGACTATAAAACCAATCCCCTTTCTTTCAGAGAAATCGAGAGATTCACATCTCATCAATTATTCTTCTGTAAGATTTTTTTGTCTGAGTAGAAGAATCCTCCTTTTTGGAGCATATGGGTGAGTCAAACTGCAATAGGAGAAAAGCACATCTCAGTAATTTAGTTTCAATTGCTCATTTACATCAATAAAAAAAAATACTGTAAACAATGCAGGGTTGTTTTCTTTAGCAATGCACCAGAATAGCTGTAGATGTCTGCATGAATATACAATGGGATCTGTCTGACACATCTCATTTATGCTTTTATTATTTTGCAAGGAACAATGTAAGTCCTATTAGATTCTTCTGCACTCCCTTAATGGGGAAAAACAAAATCCCAACATATTTCTTCCCCAACAAAATCTGATGTGTAAGGATAAAGTCACTCTGACTTCAGACTGCAGTGGGATGAGAATAAATTGCAGCCCATATTACTCTCCCAAGTTTCCTGCCATATTTAAGAAGTTCCATACTGACAAAAGCAAACATTAATTTGGACTGACAAGCTGATGGGAAAGAAATTGTATAGCCACAAATGACATCATGGGTATCTCTGTTCTCTGCAACTCTGATAAAATTTTTCATCTGAAGTCTTTTTCTATTATCTGTGTAACAAAATGGATTCTACTCACCAAACTAATTCTACAATAAAATCTTGGACAATAAAATGAAATATTTCTCTTCTAGTAAAGGCAGTTTTCTTGGCTGAGAAATAGAAGCAAAAAGTAAGCCTGTGACATTTCTGGAAGATTTTGTAAAACCAAGGAAGAATTACTTGTTTTATGCTAAGAATGGCATAAAACAATTAATTTAAGTTTTAAAGAACAGACTTGTTGTTTTTAACCTCTTGACAGACATAAAAAGTGGCTGTACTGGTTCAGAAAACTGCCAATTTAATCCTCCATTTTGTGCTCAACCACAGCTGAAAGTGAGTGTATAGAAGCAAACATAAGCAGAACAATTGTGAGGCCTCTATTTAAGCCTGTATAATAATCAGTAATTGTACTTTCCCAATTTTTCCAATCTTCCTTTAAACCAGTGAAATGGTCTTGCAGCCCCTGAGCTCCTTTCTCAAGGAGTTACACAGATCTACAGCCTGTTGTGTGAAGAACTAAATCCTCCTTTTTTCCATTTTGAACTGGTTTCTTACACATTTGGTTGCCTTTAAATCTTACACTGAAGACAGAGTAAAAGTGGCTCCCTGTCCATTTGCTTCATGCCCCTCATGACTCTGCAGACCTGTCACATCTCCTTTAAATGACCTCCCATAAGAAGTTTTGCTGCTTTTTCTTGGTGGCAGGAGCCCCTCCATGCCTCTGGTCATACGTGCTGCCTTCCCTGATTCTTGTCCCCTTCTAATACACCTTTTTACTGAGAGGAACAGAAACTGCTTACTGTATCTGAGCTTTGGATTAACTGTGGATCTGCCAAAGGAGCATTCTGAGTGCTCATGAACTCCCAGTATCAGGCCTTTTGAATGCCATATTCAAATCTTCAACTTTCCAAGCAATTCCCTAGTGTGGGAGTTTTGATTTAGTGATGGAAGCTTCCCCACTAACTTTAATGTGTTGGGATTTTGTGCATGACCTTAAATTTATTTGGTCTTGGAATGAATTTCACAGGGTAGGCTGCTGGATTTTCCCTGTCTAAATAATCATGGGGGAAAGGGTGGTCTGTGCAACAAATTTTGTAGAGTTTAGAGATTTTTTTACTGTTGTTGAGGATATGTCAAACTGACAACCCCTAAACAGGATAACTCATCTGTTCTTCTCCTCATGCAAAATTACTTACCATCAGTCAATTTTCTTTTTCTGAGAGTTAGTACTAAAATATCAGGAAAACTGGTCTGACAATTTCCCAATCATCCTTGAATCTGTCAGAGCTCAGAATTCCCAAATGCACTCAGATTAAGGATATGTTGATAAGTGCATTCAGATTTCTAGCAATCATGTTTCTGTACTAAATAAGCATAGTATTTTTTCAGTTTTTTTTTTTTCCACATGAAGCAAGAGACTATAAAGCTAAGAAATTTGATGTTATCTCCCGTGTCTGCTTTTTTTTTCACTTTCTTGAATTCATGCACTGAATTTTATACATTTTCAACTTTGATCAAGGGTGTAAGTTTAAGATTCTATCCTTCAAGCATTTACCATGGTCTTTTGAACTAAAAAAGACCATGAAACTGCTCCATGTCCTTTTGAATAAATTATCTCAAAATATTCACATTTTCTTAATAATATCTTCTTCAGTGAATAAAAAATAAATCAAAGTGAATTTGCTGCAACTGATTGTTACTTTACTTAGTATTTTTCCTCCTTCTGTAGGGTGCACTCCATAGTTCCTCTATGATTGCCTTTTTATCTCTCTTGTATGAAAGAAAATAATTGAAAAACAGAAGGCAAAAAGAATTTTTAGGTTTAGGATGGCAAATTTGCTGTTACTCAAAGGTACCTTTCATAGAGGAATACAGATATAGAGCACAAAATAACCACAGTGATTTGTGATATGCTACCACTTTGTTGAATTCACAATGGTGGGGTGCTGATTTTTAGCTTAATTTTTGAGCAAAAATAAGTAAAAGAGTGCTCATACCCATTTATTAGAAGAAAGAACATAATGCCCTTTAAGTTACACCTGCTTCTAGTAAATAAAAGTAACTATCTTGGAAAGTTATTTTCTGTGTTTCTTAGGTGCAAACACAAGTTCTGATTCCTGAGCTGCTTTCCCATGGCCACCACCATGGCATTGTGCTAAATGCCATTCATCACAAAATCATTCTCCCCTTCTCCTCATCAAAAGCCAATTCTGAGCTTTTCTAGGTAATGCAGGTGTTACATTGTGCTCTGTGATTACCCTTAGGGAGGGCAGTGTTTGCCAACAGCTGTTGCAAGACAGTAGCTTAAATGTTTTTCTATATTTCAAAGAGGAAATTGGGTATTTCCAGTAAAGTAAAGGTAATGCAGACTTTGTACTGTGACTGCTAAATTGATAAACCCCATATTGCTAAATATGGGGTTTTAACCAGTTCTGTTCAACAGCTTCATCAGAGACATGGACAGTGGGACTGAGCTCTCCCTCAGCAAGTTTGCTGGTGGCACCAAGCTGTGCCGTCCTGGAAGGAAAGGACGTCCAGAGGGACCTGCACAAGCTTGGGAAGTGTGTCCACGGGAACCTCATGAGGCTCAACAAGGACAAGAGTAAGTTGTAAGCAGTGCCCTGCTGAGAAGAACCTGGGGGTATGAGGGGGTGGAAGGCTGGACATGAGCTGGCAATGGTCACTTGCAGCCCAAAAAGCCAGTCATGCCCTGGGCTGCATCAAAGGAGGCTCGGCCAGTAGGGAGGGAGGTGATTCTGCCTGTCTACTCCACTCTCATGAGACCCCAGCTGGAGAGCTGCATCCAGCTCTGGGGTCCTCAGCACAGGCAAAGCATGAACCTGAGTCCAGAACAGGCCCCCAAAATGATCAGAGGGCTGGAGCACCCCTGCTGTGAAGACAGACTGAGAGAGCTGGGGTTGTTCAGCCCAGAGAACAGAAGGCTCCAGGCAGAACTCACTGCAGACTTCTGGTACTTAAAAAGGGGTTTTAAGAAAGATGGGGACAACCATTTTATTAGGACCTGTTGTGATAGGGCAGGGGGTAGAAACTGTTCTAAACTAAAAGAAGGTAGACTCAGACTTGCATGAGGAAGACATTTTTACAATGACCATGGTGAGACACTGGCACAGATTTCTCAGAGGTGGACCCCATCCCTGGAAACATTCATGGTCGAGCTGGACAGGACTCTGAAAACCTGATCTAGTAGCAGATGTCCCTGCTCATTGCAGTGGGGCTTGACTAGATGACCTTTAATGTTCCCTTCCAACCCAAACCATACTGTGATGCTGTCCTTATAATTAAACCCTCAGCGAACATTAGTCAACACAACTACATTCCCTCTGGAACAGACTCTGGGTAAGAATTTGATTATTACAATAATTGTTTTTATTCCATTTAATTGGACTTCTCTTTTCGTCTTTAAACATTTTTTTCTTCCCACTTACACATGCTTCCCCTACAGGAAAAAAAAAGCCAACTCTCATATCTTCTAGCCATATTTTCAGTGTTCAGCTCATTTTAAAGTTAAGCAAAACATGCTCAGCCAGTTGCCAGACACTACTCCCCTCCTCCCCGCCAAAGTAATGACTTGCTACTTCAGCAACGCATTCCTGATTACAAAACCAGATGGATTGCTCTCTACTACATGAGTGCACGTATTCTTGATCAGAAAGTAGCAATCATTGAATATATCATGTACACTGACACCAGGGAGGGAATTGTTCTTCATTCTGCCCAGTGAAGCATGTTGAAACACCTGTTTCCTATCCTGAAATTGTTTGCAGCTACTGCCAATGAAGTTCGTGCTGAAACAGCACCATGAAGCCAAGTTGTCCTGCTTGGACACCTGTTGAAAAATAAAGCTGCCTATGCAATTCCAAAGTTCAGCTGGTCTCCGGGATATCACACCTCTCTGCTTATGGGGAATTCTCTTATCAGTGAAAAAATCGGCTGTTTGAGGAAAAGGAAAGCAGAAAGGGAAATATTCTGGATTATAAAAACTTCCAGTTATGGGAAAAAAAGTACCCTTTGCTAGGCAAGGTTCACAGAAAATACAAGAAATGACTTTAAGAACTGGTGTATTTGAAAGAAATAATGTGAACTTCATTCCTTCTGGGTGGAAGGAACCTGAGCTGCTGCCACAAAAATGGTTCAGAAAGCTTTCTTAATTCAGGCTTGTGCACCCTGTGTTTTATTGCAGATGTTAACTAACATGTCAGTTATCTGGCTCAAATGCACACGTGTTTAATCACATGAGTTCTACTCCCTACACTGTCTGAATGAGAAATGCACTGTGTGTAGAGGGTGTAAGAAAGAAATCACACTGAGCAGGGACTGTTAAGGTGAGATGAGGTCATTACTGCTGCCACTTAATGTATTTTCCTCATGAATGGATGAAAAAGAAAGACTGGTGACATTTGGCCTTGCAGAGTTTTACTAGCTCCAGCACTGACATTGAGGCAACAAAACCAACTGAATTTGTGGTCTGTTGATTTAAGAAGAGTACAAAAAAAAAAATCAATTTATTTAAAACTACACGAGTCAATTTTTTTTTTAAATTAAACCCATTTGCAGTGGATTGAAATCTATATCATAAAACAAATCAATTTATTTGTCCTTTGGTTTTATTAAAATTTAACCTATTTTTAGTCCAATATTTTTCATTATTTCAAAGCTTATGTATTACTAAACTTGCAATTTTCTGTTGAATCAATTAAATTACTTCTATTTTAAAAAAAGTATCAAACCTAGTTAATCCCAGGACTTCACGTTTTTCTCATTAAATCCTTCTGTACAAGTGGAGCGAATCAGTTAAGTAGTTTCTGTCACTGGAGAACATAATCTGCCTTAAAAAATGATCTCTGGCTTTCAAACATAAATTTCTTTATTTTTATACTGAAAATAGTTACTTCTGATCTGAGACTGAACAATGAAAATTTGGGATCCCGGGCTTCAAATACTACAGGAGGTGCTAGTGTTGCCTGGGGACCACTAAATATGGGGACCACTATACAAGACATAAACCAGTCGTTTAGAAATATGATTTGCACAACTGGGTAAACTTAGAATTTTCTGATGAATTACCAAAAGGTTTTGATAGTGTTTATGGTATTGTAAGACAATTGCTGTCACAAGCAATGACAAGAAACTCAAAACAAAGATAGAGTATCACGAAACATTCTCTTTGAGTCTGGATTCAATTAACTAATAAGTCTTCTACTTGAAGCAATATGCATGTCTTGCCAAAGAAAATCATGTCAGAATTAACCATAGCATGATTGCAATTATTTTAATCTTTTGATTATTTCTCACCATGTGTTTTTTTCTTGACTATTTCTCAAATATTTTCTGGAGACCTCACAGCATAAACAGGCCAAAATAGAAGTATCTTCCACTCATTTTACAAATTTCACTCATTTTACAAACTGAATCTCATATGTGTTACTCAGTATGAGGCAATAAATAAGGTTCAAAGAATGCTGAACCCATGCTTTTAGCTGCAGGTCAAAATAACACAAATCTTAAAGAAATGAAATGAATGAAATTTCAGTGACATGTAACTTTGATTTAGCTATGCTGATTGCATTGATGGAGTAAAGCAAACAAAGGCAACAAATAGAAAACAAAACAACTGAAAGCCTAACCCCCCTAAAGAGAAAACTCTCAGGGAGAAAATAAGAAGGGAAGTAGCAATAGAGGGAATTTCACCACACCTCATGAGGAACTCAACTATTAGAAGTATCTTATCACTTCATATGAGGAGTGCATGAGGAAAGTTAATATAAATCCATTAAAAAGGTCTGTGGATGTGGCACTTGGGGATCTAGTTTGGTGGTGAACACACTAGTGCTGGGTTAACAGCTGGACTCAATTATCTTAGAGGTGTTTTCCAACACAAATGACTCTGTAATTCTGAATATATTTAGTCTGTATATTAGAGCTTAGCTCCCAGCCATGAAATCTATTGTGGAAAAATCTTAGAAGAAATGTGATAGAAAACTACTGCTTAAAATATTTTGTAGATGAGACTGGATGGATCTGGAGGAAAACATAAAGTTTCCTTTAAAGGGAGATACACTAGGTCTCTCTCTAGGGAGATCATCAAGGTCTCTCTCTCATCTCTGTCTTCTCTGTTTATAATTATAGATTTCCTTCCCTTTTGCTTCCTCTTTCTCTTTTTCTCTGATCAATATTTGAAGTATAGAAATATGTAGACACTTAATGGATACAAAAAATAAATCCCAGTCAGCCAGAGGAAAATGTTCCTAGTTTGCTACTGTGCTGTGTATCCAGCGGAGACACATGAAAACAAAAATATATTAGTTTGCAAATAAGTAAGTTTCCATTAAAAAACACAACAAATAAAACAACAACTACAACAACAAAAACCTTAAAGAAACAAAAAAAAAAGTTCCAAAAACATCAAACCCAAAATCTTTCCAAAATTTTTTTCAAAATTAGGAATGTAATTACCGGAAATACAGGAGTGTTTGGTGGTCAAAATTCCTTGACCACTCCCTAAACCATTATCTTCAATACAAAGCCAACTATCAGCAAGGGTGGAAGTGTGTTGGCTACATTTGCTACCAGGAATAAAATGAGAAATGAGCTGGAATAGCTTGAATTTGCAACAGCCAATGGACATTCCTGATTTGTTCTTTTGTCACTCATAAGGCAGAGTTGTGAAGACCCAGGCTCAGCATGTCTAGTAAGCAGGTTCTTGTGATCAGCTGTTGGCAGTCAATGGTCATGGATGCTCGAGTTCTCAGAAATGCTGAGTCTGGCATTGACTGGCCACTTCTGCTGATGAGTTGGCACCTTAACCTTTAGTGTCAGCCAAAATGAGTCTACTTCCACCAAGCCTTTTATTAAAATGGAATTGCCAGGTTATTTTTTTTTAAAGTGTGAAATGCTGTCAGTACACAGGAAACTGAAGACTTTGTTATAATGGTTGGAGAATCCCAGAAGACATGGGTTTAATGTGCATGGCTCAACACCAATAGCTGGATGGCTGTGGAGCCAACCAAGGAGTGCTGCTCATAACAGACAAGAATTGTTGGTAATTACCAAGGAGTGTTGGTAATAACCCAGTATGGGAAAGAACAAGATGTAGCTTGAGAGGTGGGGCAATGTTTTACAGGATGAACATGGTTGTTGTTGCTTCTGGAGATAAGCACAACACANCCTCCCTCCCATCCTCCCTTCTTCCTTCCTTTTTTCATTTTCATTTTCCACCTCTATCTATAACCCACTGCTGAGTGCTTATATAACTTATTAATTTCCATGCCAAGTGTGTAATTNGTGGGCATGGAATGCAGGGGGAGAGCAAGACCACCCAAGGTCCCCAATGCCTCCAACCATTTCCAGAAAGTCTGAAGGAATAGACTGTGCATAAATAATTTGTATAGAAAGTGAGAAATCTATCTTGAGGCTGGGGAAAACCTATCTATAAAAAGNTGTGAGTTTTGTAAGCATTCTGACTTTTATATTTCCTTTTGACCACAAGAATCTAAAAAGTTTGGATTCCCCCTTCCTCTTAAGGTTGGGATGACACAATGATGAAGCAGAAAAGAGTTCAAGTTACTGACAATTTTTACAGATACTGGGTCCTTTGCCCTTGACATTTCAGAAAAAGATTGGTGAGAAGGTGCTCAGGAAAAAAAAATGAGGCTGAAAATCTGAATCTCTCAAGAGGAAGAAGTAAGAAAGTTAGTGCTGGATTGATTTAAATTTGGAATACTGAAAAAGAAAAGTAGAAAAAACCACCTCTGGGAATGACTTTAGGCAGCTAAGTCAGAAAATACTGACAGTGGAATCAATTTACATCGTCTTTAATTGGCTACTGAGAATCTGTGGTGCAAGGTGAGTTTCATTGTCCTGAAAAGACTTGAAATGCAAATATTACTTGGAATTAATGATTGTTATTTGGTACCTCTCATTACAGAGATCTTAAAGCATGCTCCTTAATTGTTTGCTTTAAGTATTTTTTTTTCTTATAAAGACTGAAACTTCTAATAAGAAATACTTTTTTGTGGTTTCACAATGCATATTTGGACTGTAGTGCATATCTTAAAGTATTGTAAGGCATCAGGGTCTGACAATACAGTGCCAGAAGTGCTACAGACAGGTAGGAACTTCATTTTATTGTGGCTTTTGTCCCTCACCAAACACATGGAACACTAACACAGACCACCCTTCCCAATAACTAGGGAAGGCCAGGGATGCTACATGTTCTCAAAATGGTCATTTTGTAAATAAATGTTTGATAAATACTGTTTTGACCTGAACAGTTTATTTTTACAAGATTATAATGCTTAATGTGCATTTATCATCACTGCAAGAGAGCAAAAATGAGAACTAAGGCTGTGCATGTAATACAGCCAGGTTCCTGTTATGAGAACCTCCAGATTCCTCCTGAATCTGTCCCACTCACTGGAGCTCCTCATACCACTGGAGACCAATAACAATTTAGAAAGAGTACTGAAAGTAGGTGAAAACTATCATAATTTTTTCAAACACACATGCATATACGTTCCTGCAGTTGGCAGAAATGCCACTGCCGGATGGTGGATGAAACTGGGAGATGACCCCTGATAGCTGTTACAGTGTAATTAGACTGCTTGTAATTATAACAGTAAAATTAATGTTTTTGTAAAGCAGTAACATTTTGATTATGAACATGATAAGTATTTTATTTATGTATCATTATCCCTGACCTGTAACTATCATGCTGTAGGAGGATTGCAGATACTTTTCATTTGAAAAATTGGAGACTCATTGCTGTACAATTGAGTCATATCTCTTTGAATCCTGACTATTTTGTTGGAGAGGAATGTTTTGTATCACTTCTGTACAAAGGGTGTATGTTTGTAACTCCTGAGAATCAGTGAAGTATTTTCTGACATTGGATAAGGTTTTCAGCCAGTAAAATTTTGTATTCAGTTGTTACACCTACATCAGTTAACTTCTGTCACTACAGTATAGAGAGGAAGATCACAGAATTATACAATCACATCTTGAGTTGGTAGGGATCCACAAAGTTTATTGAGTACAACTCCCTGCTCCTTACAGGGCTACCTAAACCAAAACCATGTGACTCTCCTAAATATGGTGAAAACAACATGCTTGATTTTCAGTGGGGAAAAAAGCTACCTGTTCCATCTCTTCCAGCTTTCCTAGTGTATGAGCTAACTCACCTGCTCACTCACCCCAGACACCTCCTAGAGCTTCTCTCACACCATATATCCTGTGCTGACAGGCAAACAGGTTGATTCTCAAAACCAGGGCACCACGCTTGTCAGAGCTCAAAGCCAAGGCAAGCTGTGGTTTTGCTTCCAATGGATGGCTTAAAATGGACCAAGTAAGATCTCAAAAAACTCTGCATTTGAGATATTCTTTCTTGGATTGTTTGCAGTAACTTCTCACAAGTGAATCCAGAATACATTCCACTTGCTAGAACTCACAAAATGTCCTATATACTCAAAAACTAATACAGATGGAATAAGAAATCAGAATTCTGCATTCTAACCAACTAAGGTTTGCACTTAAGTAACATTACATTTAGCAGCCCACAAACCTTTGTGACTGGTGCATCTATGCAAGATGTGTAATTATTAAGGCCTAGCTTATTAAGCACATGTGGAAATAGCCTGAATTGCTTGATTTGGTAAAAAATTACATGCTACATTTAATCAGCCCTCCTTTAAGGAACAAATGTCATTAAACACCACTTAATTAGCTGTTCCTACATCCCCACTGTGTGAAAAATTGTATCCTTGATGACTACAAAACATTTTTAAGGTCAAATGTAGTGAATAAAAATATCATTGAATGCCCTCTGGTAACAGTCTACATAAAAGTGCAGCTCATTTGCATTAATTGAAAAGATTAGTTCTGTATCACAGTTAATCAGAATCTGATGTCTGTAGTGTACAGATGGAGAAGACCCTCTACAGTTAAGTTTTATTTTCTGGTTTTTT
>VXAC01003892.1:1265957-1322116 GCA_013399225.1 Rhipidura dahli
TTTTTAGTTGTTTGTAAGTCTGTTAATTTGTCATGGTGGATAGATATGAAAATACCTTCTTGCTCTATTAATTTTGGATTCCTGCTTTCTATTACACCAGCCTGCCACGTTTGGAGCGAGGAGAAATGTACAGTAAAAACATAGGAATTTACCATTTTGAAGAAATAATAATATTCTTTTTTTCTCTCATGTTACTAACATGATTTCTTCCTCTGGATCTGTATGAGATCAAGTATCCATCTCACTCTTTATTATGCATGAATGCCTTTCCTGCCTATTTGTCCTCTCCTTTCTTCTCCTGCCACTATGTAATGTGCAGTGCTGTGTGTCTGAGACTCCAGCCTGTTTATTTCACCAAAATCTCTGAATGTTATTTCTTTTTATAAAAGATGTGAGAAACCAGATTTTTGGCAAGCTCCAGTAAAACAGTCAAATAGTCTGAATTACTTATGTCATCCCCTGATGTATAAAACAAAAGAGGGAAGAAAAAGATGAGCTACAAGTTTCAGATTTTATTTTTAGATGGGGAGCTATGGCAGGTGTTGTGGTTTGTGACAGAGATTTCATCTGCTTTCTAAGCAAACTGTGGGAGGGATGTCAGCATGATCCCTGGAAAGAACAGCAGCACAGACCCTAGCAGGCTTGCAGACAGACAGATTTCCTTAGCTGGGAAGAATGAGTTCAGTATTTCCTGAAAAATGTACTGATCCAAGGTTTCACTGTGACATTTGGTTTCACAGGATGCACACACAAGGCCATTTTTCTTCTGGATATATTCCTAGAGACATAACCACCAGGACAGTGAGCTTGCCAGGGACATTTAATGGAAGAGTTCTCTCTGATGGCAGATGCTCAGTAGTTTTATTTCTCTCTTGAGCTAGGAGTGGATGAGAATATGGGAAGAATGATTTTATTCCATCTTATTGCCTGCTGTATTTTGGGATTCTACAGGAACTTTCCTAAACTTTGGTATGAAACCAGAAACTACCCCTCCCCCACTCTGCATCTTCCTTAACTTACACTATGCAATGCCCTTAGAGTTTGGGGCATTTGGGGTTACACTGGAATGTAAGACTTCAGTGACTGGTGTGTAGGCTGGCACAGGGCTTCTTCCAGTCTGGATCAACAACAGAAAGGCTCATGGCACAGCAGCTTTCCTCAGAGGGCTCTGCCTCTTCCCTCCAACTCTTGCTTTCCCCAATCAAGGAAACAAACCTTTTTCTTCTGTTTAATCCACTGAAAGCCTCTGGTATTGAACAAACAACTGAGGAGATCATGTGAAGAGACTGTTTCTTATTTTTGGGCTATTCTTGGGTATTTTCTTTAAAACTGTGACATCAGAGTGGCACTCTGTACCTGGGAGAACCTACTGATTGTTTTGTCATGATATACAAGTGATATACGCCCCTAATGGGATCTTCAAAAGATGGGTTTGTGTCAGTTTCCTTTTTCCTGTTGTAGTTTTCCATAATTTCTTCAGTTTTAGGCAAAGTTAAAGGATACAGACGAAGTAATTGGAATACTCAAAATCCCTGAATGACTGCAACAGGCCTCCTAGAGAAGTGGTTGATGCCCTGAGCCCATCAGTGTTCAAGAGACAGTTAGACAATACCCTTAATTATATGCTTTAGCTCAGTCATGATGATGTCCTGAAGGGTCAGGCAGTTGGACTGGATCATCCATTTAAGTGCCTTCCCACTGAAATATTCCATTCCATTCCATTCCATTCCATTCCATTCCATTCCATTCCATTCCATTCCATTCCATTCCAATTTGTGAACTGAATTACAATCTCTGGAAGAAGAACAATAACAAAAAAAGAGTGACTATCACACCTCCCTGCCCCCCCAAAAAACCCCCAAACAAAAAAACCAATCAACCCCCCGCTCCCCCAAAGACAAACCAAAAATCCTCACTTACTTTCTTTGTAAATTCAGAAGGCAGAATTAAAGAAACAAAAAAACCCTTTCATTAAGAAAACAATGTTTCTGTAAATTAAGTAGCTCCCACTGGAAACAAGTTTCTTTTTCAGTTACTTTCCTGTTTTCTTATAGATACACAGCTTCCTTACAAATACATAAGACAAAAATAAACTGTGAAGGTTTTTTTTTCAAAAGCTGAACAAGTTTTAGTGCTCACAGATTTGTTGAGAGCTAGAAAATAATAATCTCTTTGGATCTAGAACTCAAATCTTATGTTTACAATGATTAAAAAAAAAAAAAAAAATGTATTCCTGAAGCAGAGATGTAGGAGTTGAAGGCTGAGAAAGGACTGTGAGGACAGTATTTTTATATATAAATGTTACACTATTATATTTATAAAAAATATTATAAATACACATATTTTTCAACAAAGTTGAAGGATAATTTAAGGAAACACAAAAAATTAAGAAATATATGGACAGAGGTCACACTCTTACTTCCTTTCCTGATGAGGAAATGTCTCAGGCACATTTTTGCTAAGCAGGGTACTTGATCCAAAATATTCTTCCTTTTCTTAAAGGGCAAAGGTCTAACCCCTGAGTCCTTGTTATCTGCTGAGCTCTTCTGAGGTTAGTGAATTCCTTTAAGCAGGTCTTTGGTTCTACTCTGCTAAAATTCCCCAAAGATTGTAATAGGAGTGTTTCTAACTAATCTCTTAAAAATAACTGAGAACAAATTCTGTGAAGTTAAATTGTACCAGATTTCTCTTTCAGCTGCAGAAGGCCTTAAACTGACCCCTTGGTATCTTGATGATGAACCTTTCAATGTAATGAAATAATACTTAAGGTCTAAAAATTTTGAGGTTTAATAGTGAAATTATTTGTGGTATGAACTCTTCCTTGGTTACCTATTTTTCTTTAATGTTTCTTCTCTCTTTTCTAAGGACATCTCTTTTTTTTTCCAGGCATATGTAGGCATTGCAAGCTTACTTTAGACATGGCGAGAAAAAATAACTTTTATGCATTCAGTTTCTCACTCTTATTTTTGCATCCTTGCAGACTGTGTTTGGATTTTTACTACTATAAATATGTTTAAACTCACAGATTACCTTAAAAAACTCTTTTCCATTGTGCTCTGTGAACCCATTATTGTATTGCACATTATCAAAATATTGCAGAAGCATTAATTTTAACTAGTGTAAGCATAAAATAGATAATATTATATGATTGATTTCATATACATAAGCATGAATTCACATTGGATCTTATCCATGTGGCAATGTTTACTGGATTAAAATCATTACAATTTTTCTGATATTTTGGCAGTTTGCTCTCACACTTTGCTTAGAAGTATTTTACATCAAGTAAGAATATTGTGTAGGATTCATCTTCACTATTATGTTGTTTTATAAATCTATTGACTTTCCATCCATGGCATGTATTCAAGAGAAATACTTACTCCTGTCCAGCCTGAAACCTTCATCACTAGGCTGTATCTGTTTTCCCAGCATTGCCTTGTCCTGTCAGACTCCTGTTTAATAAAAGGAACCACTCCATTACAAGGAAGAACTGTTGCAGGTACTTTATGAACACCGATAAAATGTGTTCTGCAAAGGCAGATACAAATTCAGCAGTATCTTATCTGTGGCCCTCAGCAGAGCAGTGAGTGGACATGCATTAAATATTTCCCATTCTCATGAATTTTTATCTCTCTTCATCATGATCAAGATACACTAAAATAACTGAAGGAAGCTCTACACAGAGGTTGTTACCTTTTTACAAGTTACACTACTACTATTTTAGCCTTCACTAAAAATGTGGTAGCTCTATTCCCTTTCTAGAGATGTCTCAATCTCCTCTCATAAAGTCAACTTTATATATTTTTTTTTTCTAGGAAAGGTTGGACAGAACATGCAATGGACTTAAGCTTCACACACACCTCTGCTGGGTGTGTGCATGTCTCTGTGTCACCACGATCTGCAGCCAAACCTTCTACTGATACAGCTGGATCTGTTTGCTGAAAATTGTGTCAGATGTGATTGAAATGAAGCACTAGAGACACACTGATGGTGTGTTAGACTCTTCAGTCTGATAGGACTATGCCTGGCAAAGAACACCGGGGAAAAACACTGGTCACTCTACATGTGAAAATGATCAAAGCATACATGGAGGCTCTCAGTCTGTATCAGGATGAAATATTTGGGAAGCTTGCAATCTGTCCCCAGCCCAAAGTCCAAATTTGAGAACAAATATACCAAGAATAGATATTGACTTTTTTGACTAGTTGGGTGCATGAACAGCAGGTACCAAGTTATGATTGCTTTTGGTTACACAAACATTTAAAGAACAGCATTTCCAAGACATTAATATTCCTGATGTGTGACTCACAGCAGGTGCAAAACAAAACAATTCCATGAAATACCCCTTTCAGTGAATTCCTGATCCCCTCTATCCAGTAAGGTGGAACAATATGAACATAAACTTTTGGTAAAAAACCCCACAAACAAACATGTTCATATTCATCTCCTGCATGGCTGCTGAATCCATCCCCTCACCCAGGCTGGCTGCTGGTGAAGGAGGTGACTTACACATTTACCACTGAGTGCCAGAATAAGGTATCTTTTGTCTGGCTTTAAGACTACTGGAAGCCCTTTACTTTGATTGATGCTGATGAGCTACCACATGAACCATAGCACTGAACAGGACTTGGAGACCTCAGAAAATAATGTTTTGTCACATAGCTCCAGGACATTTTGTTTTGAAAAGAATAAAAGACACAAAATAAAATCAAGCCTGTCTATGCCCCCAAAGCCAAGAAAATGTCCTTCTATCATGTTGCTCTGGCAGACCAGCAGGTATCAGCAAAACTTGTATAATTAGTTTGTCCTATCATAATCAAACTAATCCTCCTTTCTAATCTTGGGGGATAGTCACTGCATGCTCATGCTTTAAAAGATCTTTTTTATGATCACAAATAGATGATTTATATTCCTTTTATTTTAAGGGCTGCAGTAGACTTGAAGGCTGATTTATTTTGTCTGTATTAATATGGACAACATCACTTGGTCTGATGATTAAGTATTCATGTCTGGATAAAAATTACTTTCTTTGCTCTAGATAATAACAGATTATTTTTCACTCCTGCTATACGTGAATTATGAAAGATAGTTATTTATTTAATCTCCAACATATCTTACTACGAAAGGGCTTATGCATTTAATTCTCCTGGTTCAGGGAAGAAGTGATCTTTTAGGACAAACTAGGATGAATGTATAATTGCTGTCAGAAATCTTTTTCCTTTTTAAACATACTTTAGGAGGAAGAGAAAAATGTCAGAAAGACATTTCTTTTGCTTCATTTTCTTAAAAGTAAAATTCAAGTGGATACACAAAAGTATTTAGAAGCCATTAAAAACCCCAGAATATCCATTTGCTCAGTCAGGATATTTCTTCCTGCTATGTTCAGTATCCAACCCTTCAGCCAGCAGATGAATCTTCCCTTCCCGGAGCTGTCTGGTGAGCAAGCCTTGTTGATGGGCTATGAATTAGGCTTCAGAGAGATGGGAGTTCAATTCTACACTGAAATGTGTGAAAACTCTGCAGCTTTAAACACTTCTTGTCCTGGTATCAGCTAGGAAAGGGTCAATTTTCTTCTGAATTCTCAAAACAAGCTCAACAATTTCAAGAGCAAACAAATCAACATTGTGACCAGCAACTATTAAACCAGTACAAGTTTCTATAGCTGGTAAACATATGTAGAAATTTGGGTTACAACTCTCCCGTGTCATGTGGAGAAATTTTCTACTGTTCCTTAAGATGAGGAGAGTTGAAGCCAGTAAACAAGCTGACTAGATCTTATTTGATTGTATAGAAAACCAGAAGCTTTTCAAGTACAGACATGTCTGCTGTAGGCAGGTATGTTTAATCAGGTGAATACCTACAGCCAAAGGCTGGATGGATGCTGTCAGCCAGTTCAATATATTGCTTTTAGAAACTGATTTTCCTCAGTAACAGCTGACAAAATCTGCTTCTTCTGCATTGATTGTCTTTATACTGTATCTACTCACATAGACAGGAAGAACTACTAGATTTTGCTTACCTGAGAAATTGCCCATGTTCATTCACAGAGTACATGCAACCTGCCCACTCCAGTGCAGTATTGGATATTGCATTTTACTGCACAGGCTATTGCATAAAGATATATTTATATCATCAGGGGATGCTTGGCCAAGTATCTTCCTCCTTCTTGTTACCACAGCTGCCAACTAACACAACATCATGTACACATTTTAAAAGAAAATAAAGCAGACTCTTTGCACAGGCAACAAGAGACACCTTAAATTCATTGGGTTTTTTTCTTCAAATTAGGATTTTTTTCCCCTTGGGCAACAGATGTAGCTAATCTTAATACGGCCTACTGCTTTTCAAATTGAAAAAAGGTCATTATAGAGTGCAAATGCTGTTGGCAACATACTGTTATACTAAACTTCCAGATGTCAGCTTTGACAGAGGAAGCCATCAACAATTCATGACATTGTAAAAACATTTTTCTTGCCGATCCATTTACGATGAAGTATTATGTTGCCCTCTTGACAAGTAATGCAATATCATGTTAAGTATAAATAAATCAAAAATACAGATGTACTTGCTTGAATTATGATGGTAACTAATGGCATTTTGGGGAGAAAAAGCAAATTTGAAGTCTGACTAACGTCTCTGGTTACTTCTGCTGGGTGTTTCTGAGGAGCTCTGAAGTCCACAACAGCAGAGCAGAGCTTAAAGGGAGAAAATGTTTGTATTTGTTGGGTAACCCAGCTGGAGATACCCTCCCACACATATGTTCTTCTCTTTTTGAGGGGAATTCTGGTATGGCAAGGCCACTGACCTTCCTCTGACAATGAAATTCAGAGGTGAGAATTCAGAGGCCCCAGGTGAGAGGGGAGTGCAGCAGCCAGAGCCTTTGGTTCTGAAGCATCCCACCCAAACTCAGCCTGGTGTCTTAGCACAGTAATCTCTCACAGGAAAATGTTAGCAGTGATGTTGCTCAAAATGTTATCAGCCACAATTTGTTCCAAATCAGTTTTTCTCTGCCAGTCTAAAAGAGAGTATATACTAGATAAACAGATCTATCTTTGAACAAATGTAACCTTCTAAGAGGAAGTCGTTAACAGATCACCAGCATTTTTCTGATGTTATGTGCTTTTAGATGGGTACCCATAATTAGAATGGAGAAATCTTTTCTAAGGACTAATCTCTTTCATAAAAAATGAAAAAGTGCAGTTAAAACATGATGAATATTTCTTGGGAACAGGCTAAAAAGCATTGTGAGCTGTAATATTTAAAGTTGGTGATTCATGATCACAGAATACTTAAACTGCATAAAATGTACTCATCTTTTGAACTTGTTGTTTTGCTAGCATCTGAAATGATGGATTTAAACATCTTCATAATCCTCTAGTTTATTATAATCTCTGCTCAGTGTTCTGGAAGTACTATTATCTCATTGGTTTATTTATTATTGTGTGTAATTTATTAAAAAGAGGGTGTTCTATTGACCTTAAGCTCTGAAAAAGTAATATATGAGAGTGAAAAAGCAATATTTAGAATTAATTATAGGCCTAGACATGATGGAGGACTCTCTGCCAGTGCATATTGGCATAGTCCCATTGAAGTCAATAGAGTAAGACCAATTTACAGCATCATAGGAGCTGATTTAACAGGCATTGGAAGAAGATGTTCTGAGCTTTACACAAATGTGAAGGAAGAGACAGATCACTGAAATTATCAGACTGTTTAGTATTGTATTTGTATGTCTGCAATTAACCTTCACACCTGTTTGTGTATGCACAATAAAAGTAACTTATTTTTTTCCATGTGCAGGAAAGGTGCAAAATTGCAAGGATATCAGCTGAGGGATTTTGCATGAATACAAAGCTTGTTGAAGTCCCATCATGAGGCCTCATAAAATGGTAAAGCTCCTCTTTTTGAACATCAAAGAAGTACATCAAAGTGTACCTCCTGATGCTTTGGAAGCTGGTTAAACAGATTCAACAGTTATCCTGTAATAAGCTTTGAAAAGATATCTATGCATAAATGAGACAGAATATTTTGAATCATGAGAATCTTTCTAAAATTATGTAGAGTGAACAAATAGAAGGCCTAGTTCTTACCTCCCTTTCATTTTGCTTCAGTGTACTTGCACTGACTTCAGTGGCCATATGCTGGATTTACACCATGTAAGGGTAACTCAAAACAGGCATTGTAAGGGCAAAGTAACAACAAGATTATTTGTGATAAATTGCAGGAGAGCAGTAAGGAATAATCAGATAATGTCTTTCAAACATTACTAGAAAAATAAGGCTGATTTTTGTTCCACTCTGTGAGTCAGAGTGCCTTTTCCTCCTTCTTTACAATCTGACTTCAAGAAAACCTACTTACCGTGGAGCTTTTGGTGAGGAAGCTATTCTTATAATGCAGTGATTCATGCCTCCTGTTTCATATGAAGTGTGATTTTGTGCTAAGCAAGGGTCTCATTGTGGCAATCTGGGTGCCAAAACTACCTATAGAAAACAGAGATCTTTTATGTAGCAATAGAAGAACTTGTTCCACAGCCAAGCTCCAGACTCCTTTATTGGGAATAAAAAATTTTGAAGAAAACTGTGTATTAAGAGTCAACTCTGAAAATTAACTGTTCTTATTTATTTTGTTCTTCTTCAAGCATGAATGACACTGGCATAAGTCCAAAGACTTAATTTGCAGTTACAGGAATCACTCTACTCTTTCTTCCTGTAGCCATGTGAACACAGGGATGATGCCTGAAGCAATTGATCTTTGATTTTCCAGGCAGGGGAATAGAGAAACCTGAGCTATTTTGGAAGAGGGGGATCAATGGGGTACAGGTATGCTGAGGGTGGGGATGGTGTTCTGTCTGTCATGGGGCTAGGAAGGACAGAAAGAAGGGGAGGAAAAGCATCCATGGGGAGATCACAGAGGGAGAATGATGGGCATGTGAATTCTGTCTCAGAGAAGCAGTCCCCACTGTTCCTCTGGAAGTAACAGGCCAGGCCTTACATGCAAGGAAGAGGTGGACAACCTAAAGCTGATCTTGCACATAATTGCATCCTTTTCAGAATATAAAGACTAATATCACTCTTGGTTATCAAGGTTTCCATTAGGCAGAATTCTGTAGTGTTGAGCTGTGGACTTACCAGAGGGGTTTGCTCCCTTGGCTTGTTTGAGTATTCATTGTGCATTGCCCAAGAAATTAGTAAAACCCCACAAACTCTGACTTTTAGTAGGCAGAACTTCAGTTTTGGAATAATTTTAATAATATAATACAGAAATGACTGGACAGTGAGACAGTACAACAGGGAATGTGTGTATATGGGTGCATAGAGAAATCTTTAAAATAACCCTTCATTAGTCCTGAAAAAACCTGCTGAGATCCCCAGATTTCAGCTGGCTGAAGACATGCCCTTGCTAGTTTGCATTCATAAGGATCACCACATGTACAGCCTTCTGCCATTTTGCATTTCTCTGATGAACCCTAACAATGCATCATGAAAATACCATTCCTCTGATAATGTATTGCTGTGTTATGCTGTTAAAGTGACTTTGTTTGATGGTACACTCAAGTAATACATCTTCAGACAGATGAACTGTAGCAGTGGCCTCTCTGTCTGTCACATGTAAAGGAGGATGGGGAGTAAAAGATGCAGTGGCAGGAGCTAGGGAGGAACATGAGGCTGAGCATGTGCCAGACTCTCTGGGACAGAAAGGATGCTAACCAGGAAATACATAGGAAGTCACTTGAAGGACAAATGTAATGGACTTGCCAAAAACCATCTAAGTACAGGCTTTAGCTAAGTCAATAGCAAGGAGTGCCATGAGAAAATTCAGAGCATATTAAAAAGATGGCTGTGAAGAATGTTCCATGGGGATGCTGGCTTCTTTTAAGATCAAGATAATGCATTCAAGCTGAAGCCCAGGAGACCCAACATCACATCTGGTTGAGATGAAATGAGTTTGGCATTGCAAACCCATTCCACTGGAGATTTTGTCTCCATGAACTGTTCTGCAGTGCAGTAGTTCAGGACAATTAGGAAGTTGTGCTCAGGATCAAAAGGAACTCCCTGCTGATGAGTTTCTGAACTTTAGCAGAGATGTGTGGGGGAAATTTAGTGATCTTCCAGTTAGGAGGAGTCTACAGAAGAATGTGCATAAAAGACAAACTGAGATTCTCCTTTTTCCCTTTTTCCTGAAAGTAAACAACACAAATTCAGGGAGACGAGGCAATTCAATTCAAAGGCATATCCTTTTTTAAAAATTGCTCAAAGAATAATAATGTTACACTGAAAACTGGATAACTCACCATTGTAATTCATTGCTACAGGAGGCTGGTGTGTCAACACCACTGGGTAGCTTTGTAGGTTTAAGAATAGAGCTGGATTGTGCCATAAACACAAATAACAGTGGTACAACTACAAGAGTACAACTATAAGAGCTATGCAATCTATTTTTAAGGTACAGCATGGCCTGCTGAGGTTAGACAAAATTGTCCTGAAATGTCTTACACCAAACAATCAGAGTCACTGGAATAATTTTGCTCTGAAACAGCTGCATTGAAAACTTGGGAGACAGCTACTTGTTCCAGCTAGTCCATTGATCTGTTTCTAGGTGACAATTTCTTTGTGCCTACAAATAAATCAAGAGAATCTGTAAAAACTGCCTAAAGTGCAAACTGAACAATGCTAAGCTTAGAGAATCAGGCTTTCATTACCTGTTTTCTCCCCACATATAATAAACTGAGGTAACATGGCTAATAAATAATAAATGGCTAATTCTTAGTTCTTATGTAGCACCTCCTATCAGAGCAGTTCTGAACATACTGAAAAGAATAAATAAAGTAATTCTTGTAGTATGCCATTGGGACAGATACATTTAGCTGTTCACATGTCACAGCTTGGTAAATTATTTTATGCCTTTCCAATTAGTGTAGTCCATAGTGACCACAGCCACAGAGCAATCCTCTGCAGTTATAGGTGCCCTGTAAGCTCTGTGTCCCTACAAGCTGAGCACAAAAATCCAAGTATAAACAAATGACAGGAATCGTGCACAGACAGGTGGGAAGAACAACAAGCAATAGGGGTGTGGGGAGGGATTTTTTCACCTGAATTGCCTAAATAGTTCCACATTTTCTGTAGGAATGCAGAACTTATGGTTGTGTTTTTCAGCAACACAATATTTCATAGTATATCATTTTTATTTCCAGATGAAACCACTATTTATTTTAATTATTTGTATTTTCCCTACAAAACTCTGAAGAAAGGGAATGTTTTTTCTTCAAAAGGAAGTTGTGGAAACTCCTGGAGAAAAGAATTCATTCCTTTCACCTTCACTTTTGATAGGCCACGACCTGAGGTGAAGTATTATCTGCCAGTATGTATCAAGGTTCATAAACTCCTGTGGTACAACTTTCCATCCTCCAAAACACAAACAAGCAAAAAATTGGGGCTGTGGGAGATATAACCTATCCAGTGATCTCTTCAGCTGACACTAATGAGTCCATGGGGAATGTGTACAACTCCAAAAACAGCTACATTTTTGTTGCAAATCTTTCCCGCCAGCTCAAACTTTTCAGAAAACCCCATATTTATTTTCAAGTAATTTTCTTATAGTTTTTTCTGAGAAGACAATTTTCCATCATACACATAGCAGTGAGTTATTCATGGATCACACCCTTTTGCTCTTTTTGAAAGTGTGTAAAAGACTGTAGTGGAACATAGGGTGCTGAGCACTTGAAAATCTAGCCCCAAACTATTTTGCTGTGGGTCAGATAACGAGATTCTGTCACTTTCTGTAACTTTGAGATAAAAGGTAAATGAATAGAGACAGTTTGTTACTTATATTCCATGAAGCTGGAACAGAGCAAACTCCACAGCACAGCAGGACACATTTGGAAAGACAAAGAACAGGGGACATTTATTCTAAACCTTCACTTGCTATTAAAAATTGTCATAGTCTGTGTAATTTCGAAAATGCTAATGAGAAGTTCAGTGAGTTTGGTGAAGGAAGTCAGAAAGATTCCTTGAAAGTATTTTCTATTTCTATAACCAGCAAAAAGAAAGAAGCAAGAAACCTTTGCAATCTTAAGCCCCTTCTCCAGCCCCACTCCTCCATTTCAGGTTAAAAAAAAGTCTGTAGTCTTGTAGAGGTGTTAGTGTTTTCTTTCTTCTGCTGGAATTCATTAATTTTTTCCTTTGTAGCAGGCTTACAGGAATTTTTTTCCATTTTTCACATGATGTCATTTTCACAATAGCCATAAAGCTATAAATATTTTTTCAAATTATTTGCAAAACACAAATACATATAGAAAAAAAAATAGGCACACCAATGGCTAGGACTTAAAAACCACTTCAATAGCCCAGTTACCAAGAAAATTAATAAGTCTGGTGCAATCTCTTTCCAGGAAAAAGTTGAGTGCATAACTTTTCTCATCTGTCTAAATGCAATTTTACTGAATTAGACAAAGGTCACCCACAGAGAATTAAGCAGCTATTTTCATAGTGTAAAAGCAGGCAGTTTATACTCAGGTCAAATTGTCTGCACACTGTTTAGTACTTCTCCACTGCTTAAAATGTAAAGTGGCTCTAATTAAGTATGTAAGTAAAATCTACTTAATTGCTTGGATATGAACAAATGAAAATGCAAATAAATCTGAAATAAAATTGTACTTACATAAGAAATAATTCCATTATTTGAATACTGAATCTCTGCTCTACACTGCAACCCTATTTATTGTCTTATAAAACACATTATTATCAAATGCCTTGTAAAACACAAGGCAAACACAAGGCAAAACAAATGCCTGTATTTTTATTCATTTGCAGTTAGAGTGGCATTTTTATTCCATATTGTTAAGTTATTGAATAATGTGCTCACACACAGGTATCTGTAATCATTTGAGATGTTTCTCCCTCTGCCTTGTCCAGAAGAGCCAAAGCCTCCCAGCAGGTCTCCTCCATGAGCCTCCTACTTCTACAGCCCAGGGTATTTGATATGGTGCTGGACATTGACAGGTTTAAAGTCAAGGGAGTGGGCATATAGCCAGAAAAAAACAAACCAAACCAACCAAACAAACAAAAAACCTAAACACTTTGTTTATCTCTAAAGTTAAAGATAAAAGTCAGTTCTTCTGGAAGCTGATTTATCCCACCCTGGGGGCCCATTTCAGGACCCTCTGAGCTGCCTTCTGGAAGCATTTGTCTCTGACCACACAAAGCTGTCTGAGCCACCAAGAGTATTTGTTCATTGTTTCAGTATGGAAATAGTTTTCTTCTCTTACAACTGCTTTTAAAGGAAAACAGTCTTGTTTTGTCTGTGAACACCACAACTTTAGCTCATTACTCATGCCTGCTATGTTCAGATTCTCACAATGCACCCTCTGCTGCCAATGTGCTTTCTGGCAGCTTCCTGCCACCTCTCTGTCTGGGGTGTGCCCCAGGAAGTTTTCAGCTGGAAAAACCTCAGCTCTCCAGTGTTCTGTGAGAACTCTTTCTTTCCCATATATGCTAACCTAAACAATGTTATGGTAAGGTAAACTGTTTTTGCACCTTCACCTGTTTTTCTCAGACAGAGATTATTTTGGTTAGGAAAACATCTTCCTGTTATGTGTGGGTTTTAGGTCAGCCCCTTAGGGGATGGCCAGTTCATAGAATCAATCACACTTAGTGATACTTGGCACATTTCATGATCTACCTTATAAAAACCCCTGGAAAATCAGTAAAGATTCGGATTATTTGCTACCTCCTTCACCTTGGGTCCGTGTGGTTTTTTCCACCTACGGCGACAGGGGTGGATATTTCAGCTCTCCTTAAAATTTGTAGTGCATAAAATAGATGAGACAGAAAATCAGGTTTTATCTAACTCACCACATCCAAGGTGTTGCATTGCTGTCTGACTATCTCCTCCAAGGAAATCCTCTCTCTTCACCTAAAGGTGACTTGGGAAGGGAGTCCATCAGAGCAGGAATGCTTTGTGGAAGGAAACCTCTGATGAAGCCAAGCACAGATAGATAGGAACAACTAATGGGCATGCCAGAGCATAGTTTTTCATATGTAACACTATTTCTTTTAACAATTATTTCTTTAAAAAAAATAAAAATGAGTTGTAAAGCAGAGGAGACTTGTAATTATAATTAAATACAGAAATCCAACCCAATGAGCTCTGTTGAATACATCCAGGAGGAAGTGAACAGTCACCATAAACTTAAACAGTTGTTTGCAGCACAGAGGGCAAAAATTACTGAAGAAGAAAGGAAAGGTGCGGAAAGGAAAGGTGCGGAAAGGAAAGGAAAGGAAAGGAAAGGAAAGGAAAGGAAAGGAAAGGAAAGGAAAGGAAAGGAAAGGAAAGGAAAGGAAAGGAGTAGAAACATTTGGGTTTTTTTAATTGGAAAGTGGAAAATAAGTTTTATATTATATTTCATGCAGTGTGAGCTAGAGAAGAATTTGATCTTTTATCAAGGTGTCCCTTTTGAGTTGGGACAAAAGTGGATGCTGTAGATCATCTCTGGTTATTTTCTAATGTTGTACAAAGCAAAAATACTGTACAAAGCTCTTAAGTTGGCACTAAAACACCTGTTAGAGAGTGGAACAGGCAGAGGAAGGAACTGGTATAAAAAAACCCTCAGCTGTGGTGAGACAGTGAAGGAAGGCACCTCTGTCACAGTCAAATGTCAAAAGGTCAGTTCAGTTGCAGTTTGTCTCTTGTGACTAGGAAGACTTAAACATTTAAAATAGTGCATGAAAACTGCTGCAGAAAAGAGAAGTACTTGGTTAGCCTAGCTGATTGCCACTGGTCTAATTAGTTAGTTACATAAACGGGCTGTCTTCTTCTTTATCTACCTTGATATCTTTTCCTCTATTTATATTAAGAAAAACCCCAAAACCAATGACAACAAGAAAAAAAGGAAAAAAAAATATTGGCTGCCTTATTCATATTGTTGAAAAGGGAAAATATGTTCAATTGAGCATTGGAAAAGTAAAAATGTCAGAGCCCTGTTTGGTAGGGTTTGGGGCAGGATTGGTGGTCTTCTGTTTGTTTCGGTCTTTGGCCTTTTGATTTGTTTTTGTGGGGAGTTGGGGGTTTTGGTTTTTTGTTTGTTTGCTTTAATAAGTGACCACCTTAATTTTCACTTTTAACTAAGTCCCAGTAGAACCCTTCACAGAATAATGGCATGGTTTGGGTTGGAAGGGATTTTAAAGATCATCTCATTCCACCCCCTGCCATGGTCAGGGAAACCTCCCACTAGACCAGGTTGCCCTGGGCTCCATCCAGTTTGGCCTTGAGCACTTCCAGGGATGGGGCATCTACAGCTTCTCTGGATGTGCCTCACTATACTCTGATCAAAAAATTTCTTAACATGTAATCCAATCTTTCCTTTTTTAGTTTAAAAGTGTCCCCCTTCCAATCCCTATCCGCCAGTGCAAGAAGTCTCTCTCCCTCTTTTTTTCAAAGCCCACTTTAAGTACTGTGAGGCTGCAATGAGGCCTCCTTTGAGACCTCCTCACTCAGGTAATGTTGCTCAAGGCTGCTGAGAAGCACCCTCTGCATTGGTGTTGGCATGGACAGATGTGGTGGTTTGATTCTGCTGTGTTTTTTACACACAATTGCTCTGAAAATATGAAATTAAAGCAATCAGAAGAGATGCAACCAACCACACTGTAACACTCTATATGAATATTTTTTTCTTGCACAAAGTGCCTGGTGTAGAATTTTCCCATCTAATGTTTCCTCAGCATTGCCTACTCTTTCTTTAGGTTCTTTTTTTGTCTTTAATAGCTCAGCTATTATCTTTTCAGATGTGGCCCATTAATTCCTCTGTATGAATTCATGCACAGTCAGCTCTCCTGTGCTAATGACCAGAGGGGAATAATGGGTAATGCCCACAGAGAAGGATATGTATTGTTTTAGCTGCTTCTTGATTTATTGTAATCTCTCTATGCATTTCTGCATTTTCATTTTTTACAGAATATCAGAAAAGAAAACATTTCAGAAGCCATTCAAGATAATGGCCTATTTCTGACCAGTGTGAATACATGGGTATTCTGGAAAGAGGGAGAGGAGAGGGTGAGAACCAAAAAAAAGGTAATAAAATTATACTTATCTAACACATTTATAATACCAAAACAAGGAATGCCCCAAGAGATCATCAGTAAACACATTAAAAACTAGGAAAAATAAAGTAATTTTGTGTATACTAGGTTTTAATGGCAGAACTTACAAGGACTGGGTATAATGGGTTGTGAAAGAGTATGAATTGACAAAATAAAACAAAACAAGGAGGTACATTTATCTAGCACTACTGAAAACACCACTAAAACTTCCAGCTCAAGAAACCCCTAAACTACTGCTTATCAGGAACTGTCATGACTAAATCTTTTCCTGTCATAACAAAATCCTTACACCCACTATCAAACATCAGCTAACACTCACTATCAGACCAGGTAGATCCTTGGTCTATCCAGTTATCCTCTCGAGCTGCTCCTTCCTTAGCAGGCCAGATCAACAATCTGCAGAGCACTGACCCTAAAAGAAACTGGTCCATGAGAAAGCAAGAAAAAAACAAGATAAATCTAAAGTATTTAGGAAATTATTAAATTAAGAAATTAATTTAATAAAACACTATTAAAAAAATTAAGAAACCATTAAAATTTTCCCCTCATATTTAATAAATATTAAAGGTGGGTTTTCTGTTGTTTTGGTTCAAACTCTTTTTCCTAAAAAACATAGAAATGCTATTTTTCATTTTCATCCATCCATTGCTGAATATGTTACTATCCATTATTCAGGTTCTGCACCTGGGCTGTGCTGCAGGCCATCTGGGAAGGCAAAATACTCTGTTTTGTGTATAGCTTGCAAAATGTTTTAACATCCTCAAGGTAAATTAATGAATACAGAGAATGTCATCATATATTGAGGCTTCACATTTTTTAGTTTCTGACTCAACCATCATTTTTATAAATAAATGTCACAAATGACCATTTCAGAAGTAAAGGTTGAAAATTAATAATAGCTTCCTTGTCAGACAACACATAGACTGCCATAGACTGCAGACAAGCAAGAGAGTGCCTTTTTTCTTTTTTAAACCACATCAAAAAATCGTTTAGTGCTCCCAAGGCTGGCAAAGCTTTGTCTAGCGAAAGCCATGAAATTGTTAGACCAGTGGAAGAGGCTGCTGACAAAAAAAGGTCCAGCTGCCTTTGAGGGTGACATATCAGGTTATTTTCTCTTTGAGAAATATAGATTCAGCTCTTACATATTTTCCTTTTATAGTTCCAGCCACATAGTAATTTTCAGTTCTAACGGGCAACATGACTGCAACGGTTCAGTGTAACTTTTAAGAAGCATATTTACAGAGGGTTTTAGTGGCAACTTCACTGACTTCAAAACTCTTCTCAGCATAAAAATTTTCAGGTTGTCATGAAGAGGATTCTTTTGTCATAATTTCCACATGCCTGGACTACTGCTTTATATGTAACAGGATTACATGTTAAGAAAACACGTCAGGACCCAAGCTTTCTCTATAATGCATATTTTTCATGGACAAGCTTTTTGGTCCACTGAAGGTAAAAATATATTTGGCTGACAGTCTGTCTTCAGTAATATTGGATACATGCAAAGTAAACTACAGAATTTATGCTGAACTGTGTTTCTTTGGTTGTTTTTTTTTGGGGGGGGTTGTTTTTTCTGTGTATGTGTGATTTTATGTTTTTGTTACTAATTAAATCTGCAAATCAGTCTAATCTTTAAGCTGATTAAAGAAGAGAGTGGTAAGAAAAACAAAGCAAACATTCAGCAAGATCTTTTCTTCAGGGAATATTGCATATACCAGGGAAGGAAAGGAATCCTATTTACAATTCAGACCAGCTAAATGAGAGATAAAGCCTGCCCTTTTGAAAGATATTGTCTCTTTATTTCACCAGTGTAGCTGACAAAAGAAAGATGGCTTTGGAAAAGCATCCTCTGTATCCTGTCATCTGGTCAGAGGAGCACTCACTTCAGAGAAAGAAGACACAGATTTCCTCTTCCAGAGCTCAAACACTAAGCTATCACTGATTCTAATCACCTCCTTTACATCGACATCAGTGGTGCACCTCTGCACGTGTGTCTGGAGTGTCGAGCTGAATTGTTTCTCTCCAAATTCAGGTCAGATGAAATCCAGCCCAGCAGTATCTGCTCACCTGCATAAACGACCCCTTTTGACTGACTATGTACAGCTGGGTTTCACTTCATTCAGACACAGTAAATGTAATCTATAATGTCTTAGGATGTGACTCAGTTGCACACAGAACCACAGAAGTGACTTCAGGGATCATCTCATTCCAAACCCCTGCCATGGGCAGGGACACCTTTCACTAGAGCAGGTTGTTCAGAGCCCCATCCAGCCTGGCCTCAAACACTTCCAAGCACGGGGCTCTGCCGTGGTTTAACCCCAACAAGCAGCCAAGCCCCACACAGCCACTCACCCACTCCCCACCAGTGGGATCTGGGGGAGAATCAGAAGGGTAAAAGCTGGAAAACTCACAGGTTGAGATAAAGAGAGTTTAATAGGGAAAGCAAAAGCCAGGCACACAAGCAAATTGAAGTAAGGAATTAATTCTCTGCTTCCCATGGGCAGGGAGGTGTTCCACCATCTCCAGGAGAGCAGGGCCCCGTGATGTGTAATGGTGACTTGGGAAGACAAACACCATCACTCCAAATGTCTCCCCTTCCTCCTCCTTCTTCTCCTTCTTCCCCACATCCCTCTGCTCCCCTTTCTACACTGATTTTGGCCACCTGTCCTGGCTGTGTCTCCTCCCATCCTCCTCTGCACCGCCAGCTTCCTCCCCAGTGTGGCCGTACAAAAAGCAGGGAAGCCCCTGGCTCTGTGCAGGCCTGCTCAGCAATAACAAAACATCTCTGTATTATCAACCCTGTGCTCAGCACAAATCCAAAACACAGCTCCATACCAGCCTCCATGGAAAAAATTAACTTTACTCCAGCTGAATCCAGCACATTACACTGATTCCATGCAATTTGCATCATGGCAGGACCCTCACTATCCAATACAATGCCTCTAATCACCATCCCCTTCACACGGGCCCATGGGCACCCACAACTTCTCTGGGCAACTTGTCCCGTGCCTCGCCACACTCAAAATAAAGAATTTGTTCCTAATATCTAAGTTAAATCTACCCCTTTTTAAGTTTAAAGACTCTTTGTCCTGTCACTACACAGCCTTGTCNGTTTAAAGCCTCTTTGTCCTGTCACTACACAGCCTTGTCAAAAGTCCTCCAGATTTTTTTCTATATGCTTAATGTTGGGCTTTTAGCATTACTTTAACTGTTCTCAAATATAGAATAATATAATAATAAGAATTGCTTATACTGGAAAAAACCTCTAAGATCACTGAGTCCAACCTTTCAACACAGCACTGCCGGGTCCACCACTTAACCATGTGCCCAGGTGCCACATCTACGTGGATTTTAAATACCCCTAGGAATGGTGATTCCCCCACGGCCCTGGGCAGTGTGTTCCCATGCCTGACCATCCTTTTAGGGAAGAAATTTTTCCTAATATCCAATATAAATCTCTCCTAGTTCAACTTAAGGCCATTTCTTCTTGTTCTGTCACTTGTTACCTGGGAGAAGAGATCTACCTCCACCTGGCTACAACCTCTTCTCAGGTAGTTGTGTGGAGCAGTGAAGTTCCCTCTGAGCCTCCTTTTCTCCAGGTTAAACACACCCAGCTCCCTCAGCTCNGTTAAATCTACCCCTTTTTAAGTTTAAAGCCTCTTTGTCCTGTCACTACACAGCCTTGTCAAAAGTCCTCCAGATTTTTTTCTATATGCTTAATGTTGGGCTTTTAGCATTACTTTAACTGTTCTCAAATATAGAATAATATAATAATAAGAATTGCTTATACTGGAAAAAACCTCTAAGATCACTGAGTCCAACCTTTCAACACAGCACTGCCGGGTCCACCACTTAACCATGTGCCCAGGTGCCACATCTACGTGGATTTTAAATACCCCTAGGAATGGTGATTCCCCCACGGCCCTGGGCAGTGTGTTCCCATGCCTGACCATCCTTTTAGGGAAGAAATTTTTCCTAATATCCAATATAAATCTCTCCTAGTTCAACTTAAGGCCATTTCTTCTTGTTCTGTCACTTGTTACCTGGGAGAAGAGATCTACCTCCACCTGGCTACAACCTCTTCTCAGGTAGTTGTGTGGAGCAGTGAAGTTCCCTCTGAGCCTCCTTTTCTCCAGGTTAAACACACCCAGCTCCCTCAGCTCCTGCTTAAATTTAAACTAGATTAAGTTTTACTATATTTTCTCCCATTTTGATGTTCCAGGTCTTTTAGTTTTTTACACTAAAATTTCAGCAGACTCTGCACCACTCCCAGGGCTGGTAGTGGAGTTTTGTGTTAAAACTTTATTTCTATAATCATCTGCAAGTTACAGGGTAATTCTTAGTGGGTCTTTTTCTCTTTAATGTCTCCATTACATTTCAAAGAGGTTAAGGGGTTAAGTATACCTTCATGTAATTAATAATCAAAGCTATTCTTTTTTTCTATAACAAATTGTCTACATCATAGAAGTGGGAGAACAGATAATTATTTATCAAAAAGCTAATAAGGGCCAGGAAGAGCACACTGAGCCATTCTAGTGACAAAGCAAATAATGCTGCTTAGATAATTTTCATTTATGAAGAAATCAGCTTTGGGAATATTTGACAAAATAATGTATCTTCATGCAATTTCAAGTTTGTTAAGTGGGTCTCTTAATTGCAGGTTGAGAGGAGCACAAACTGTCTGTACTGATACCTAACTGGAGTCAGGCATAATTAGCATTCAAAATCACTGCTTAAGGAGACTACCATGTATTTACAGGAATTGTTTATTTGTACTTCTCTGTCACATAATTTATGGGCCTCTGTAATGTGACGACTTTCAGCTGTTATTGCTTTCAGTGACATAGTGGCATATGGAAATAGAAACTATTTTAAATCTGCTATAATTCAAAACAAAAGAAAAAAATTAAAAAACCCCACTAGTAAGTGACACAGGAAATTCTCCAATTCTGGTTGTTAGAAGCTGCAACTTACTGGAAAATATACTTTAGAAAAATACGAATTAGGAGGCTGGATATGGGGTGAATGAATAGTTATTTGATTTGTAAAGGAATCTTTCTGGGCATTGTAACGTTTAAAAAGTCACCAATATTTGAAAGAGCCTCTACAGAGGCTCTATATGTGCACATGTTTAGTGCCTAAAAAGTGAATCTTCTTCCTAAAAACCTTTCTCTAAATGGGTAGACTGAGCTTATTTGGATATCAAGTTTGACTTGAATCTGTTCTGCTTGGTTCTTTTTTTAATACCTCAATAAGGACAGCGCTCATCTGAAAATGTCACTCAGATTTTAGACGTTGGGTTTTTTAAAATTTGCATGCATAAGATCTTTGGATACATCTGATTTCAATTTTGAAACTGGAGAAGTGACAGAGCAAAGCAAAATAAAATAGCAGAGCTTGTTCCTTGAAGCTGGCTTGAAAGTCTGTGACATGGTTTATGCCTTGCCTATTTATACCCCAAGGAAGCTTGCTTTTTAAAAAAGGAGCTGTGAAAGGAATAAGATGTTTGGACACAGCAATGTTGAAGTGTGTGGAAAAACTGGGAGGTGAAGCCTGGATGACCACAAGAAGCACTGACAATATCAGAATCATGGAATATCTCAAGCTGGGAGGGACTCAAAAGGACCAAAAAAATCTGACTTCCTGTTCCTTGCAGGACTGCCTAAAACCAAATCATATGACTAAGAGTGTGGTTCAGGAAGTGTTTCTTTCCCTCTATGATACAGCTTGGATCGTGATCTAATATTCAGTTTAACTGGTTTGCAGTGTCTGTATCCAAGCTAACAAATCATGAGGCTTGCTTCTGGTCCCTCTGAGAAATCTGGGAGGACTGAGTACATATTTGCTTACAATATTCTGGATTCATCTTCTAGAAGGTTGTCAGATTGCTGAGAAAAATGGAAATAGACTGAGAAGTGTTGTGTATATTTCTGCACACCTTTCTGCCTTCAGTAAGTCCAACTACAGAGCCTACAGGAAGGGAGAAAGAATTAAAAAGAGAATGAAACTAACAAAATTGGTTAGGGAAAAAGGCAGGAAAATTCAAATACATGCAGAGAAAAAGAACTAATGAAGCATGTGCAGCTAAAGAAACTGGGGTAGAGAAAGTCTAGCATGAGCAAGCTAAGGAGAGAAGCAAATGTGATTACCCAAAAGAAGAAAAGTGGAAAATGCATGCTGTGAGTCAGGGAGGCATAAAGAAGGTTTAGATAAAGACCCACATGCAGAGACAACACCACACATCACCCTGAGGGGGCACGTTATCTGCAGACAGAGATTAAAACACCTCAAAGGTATGGGAAGAAAACTTTCCTGACTTTTTCTATCACAGGAAACTTGGAAAAAAACCCTGAAGAATGCTAATAAGATGATGGTGGCTGAAAGTCAGAAGCATAGCCAGGCTTAGAAAAGATGTTTATACCATTTGACATTAATATCAGGCAAGTGTCTATGAAAGTGATAGAGAATACATGTATAACCCCATAAAATGCTTGTTCATGCTAGTGGCTGTCCCAGCTGGTGTATTTTTATCTAATTCCAGAGCTGGTTGTGGTGAGCACAGCTTTATATTTCTAATATACATTGTACAACTGGGAAATAAAGCAGCCATTGCTTAGATGCATAGCTGCAGATGGCACAAGTTTCAGTGCCATCCTTTAATTTACAGTGAAAACCCAGGGAACTAGCTGTTGTACAAATAAATGCTAGCATAGATGGTCTCACGAGGCTCTGGGGATCAGTAGCAGCTTTTTAACCTCTGGGTAACATAGTTCAATACCAGTTCAAGGGAGTAATAGCAAAGGAAAAAAGCTCTGTGGCCTGCATGACTTAAATTGGTGGTTTCAGCCCACGCCCCTGTAGAAGTGTTGCCATGGTCAGGAAACATCCACATTACAGCTGAACTGTCACAGAAAAATGTTACCCATATGCTTTGGAAATAAAAATCCTAGACATTTGTGAAAGGGGTTATGGCAGTGGTGGCAGAGACCTCAGGGCTGGATTCTGACACATCTGTATTTTGAATTCCAGACACTGGAGAAATATCGACTGCTCGTGTAACTGAGGTCAAAAAACACATGCAAAAGAGTTATTTGTTTCCCCCCTGAGGTGAGAAATCTTCAAAGTACAGTTTATTACTATCTTAATGAAACCAGTCCCAATTGCTATTAAGTGGAAGTGAAAGATGCATTATGCTAATATTATAATTAAAGGACTTACTGCCTTTTTTTTTTTTTTTTTCCTCTATGGTTTTTTATGATTTGCACAGTCTGACTGCAGCATTCTTACATCTGATGAAGTGGTTGTGTGGATAACAACTCGACACATTGAAGACATATGTGGTACTGTAGACACTCCACTTCTACTCCTGACATCTGTACCCCAAAGAGTTTTTAATTTAAATAGGAATCAGCATGCCAGAGAAGACTTAAGGCAGTGTTGGCTGGTGAAGGATGTTGGAGATTCACAATGAACAGAGGAAGCCTGACTCTTTGCAGGCTATATTTGTATACCTTTACCATGATTTGGCTTTGAAGGTTCCAATGAAAAATAAATAAATAAATAAAATTTTAAAAGAAGAGGACAAGGATAGTTCTGTCACCAAATTCTACTTGTCTGAGTGCTTGAGAGAAGAGGCAAATCTGTGACTGCACTGTGCATATATTTACATTACATATCCTCTGCTAATATTCCTCATCTGAATGATTTAGTGGATTTAGTGTAATCACTCTGTAACAAGAAAAAATGAATTTGATAATGTTTTATTTGCACTGCAGAGCTGGCCTTAGACAGAAAAAACAAACCCATATCTTGGCTGTGCTCTTGAATTACTGAAGAGATAAAATTTTATAGAATAAAAGGAGGACATGTGGAAGAAATTTATCTCACAGCCATTGAATTTGGGAACAAAGGAGAAAACCCTGTTGGAAGTAACATATCAGCAAAAGTATCAGTCAGCAAACAAAAAGGAACTTTCTTAATAAGTGCAGACTTCTGTAATAATTATAGACAGGAAGGAGTGATGACTGAGGAAAGAATACTAACATACCCTGAGTGGACTAATGAGAGAAGAGGATTCATGTGTCTCGCTGCCCCAGATCCTCCTTGGAATACCTTCTGCTCATGTTTCTCCTTTCATAAGAGATGCCCAGTACCTTTACTTATTGTTACACTTTTCCAGAACTGCTTCTCAAAACGCAATTGAATGCAGCTGCAGCCAGGAGTAGCTGGTTAGCCACTCTGCACGCTCCTTGAAACGAAGCCTCTGGTTGTTACTTGTCGCTTTCCCAAGAACTTCTTCCTAGGAGATTATGAGATGGGGGCAGAAAGATGGCCTTTTCCATTCCTGGTAGGTCTGCATAGTTAGCAAAGATTCATAGTCATTATTTGAATAATGAAGAGGTTTTGTATCTGTTTGGAGCAGGTGGAAATGCTCTCGAAATGCTCTATTTTTTTTTAAAGCAGGCAAAGGTAATGAACCAAGCCAAGACGATCACCCAATAGCATACTTAAAGTATGAAATATTTTCTTTTAATGTTGCTCTTAACAAGATGCACTTTAAATTTTTGAGCATTTATTTCTCTATTTTAGAAATTAATTAAGAGAATCTGTTGATTTCTTTCAACATCTCTCACAGTTTTACAACAAAACAGATTAATTCAATGCAGCTTCTCACTTCTCCAAGTAAGTGCTGTATGCATGAGGTACCTGGTAATTACTGTAGGAAATGATTGTTATTAAATGATAACACTGCCTTTTTGTAATTTCTCATAGGTTTATCAATGTTTTCACCACAAGATTTAATATAAGCAAACACCTTATCCAGAATGTCCAGCACTACATCTGACATGAAAGAAAAATCATCTCTGCTCAGCAGTTCATAAATGCTCCATGGTAGTGACTGCAAAGAAGTGACTTATTTCTAATTTTTGGTTGCTCTAGTATACCCTTTAATTTAAACAAGCTAAAATTTTTAGAGCCCAAATACACAAACAGAGATTTCTGTGACAGTTTGAGCAGCAAAGAATAACTTAGTGCCCCAACCCCATTTGTACACTAACATGAGACATACTTACCCGGTTCAGATTTTTAAGAGATTCATTCCATTAAAAAAAATAAACAAAAAACCCCCAAACAGCCAATTAAACAACAAGACTGTTTTAGGTTTATTTGCTCTTCTGAGGGAGAGTTAAAAAAAAGGGGGGAAAGGGGATGACAGGGATATGCAAAAGAATATGGGCAGCCTTTATTCATAGTAGGAAAGAAAAGACCAAAAGAAGGAGGAAAACAAAAAATTAGAAAACAAGAAAAGAGTTTGGGAAATGTTGGAACTTGCATGAAAAGCATGTGGAAGAAAGAGTGCATGGATTTCTGGTAGTTGATTTCTCTCCTCTGTCTGAGCCAATCTTGTTTCATATGACCTGCAAACCTTTGTAAAGAGAAAAGAATATAAATGGCAGAAAACATATTACACCAAGAAAAATTAAATGAGGAGAGAAAACCCCCACATCACCATATTTCTGAAATCTCTCATTTGTGAGCCAGAAAGCTTTTCTAAGTGCTACTTCATGCTAGAATTTGTGCAGTGAGCCTATGTGAAAATGGGAGAGCTCAATATAAAAGCTTTCACCAAACTGACAAAACGCTACCATCATTTGTATAAAAGCCAGCCTGGGTTTCTGAGTGGCAACTGCCATATGCTGCAGACATTCCTCTACAATTCAAGACACACACATAGACCATGGCTGCAAAGACAGTCATCTGGCACAAATGTCAGCACTCCCCTGTGACAAAATATACAGAGGGGAACACGCTTGTGCTGCATCAGAATGACTGATGTAGCAAGTAATCTTAGGAAGGAGGAAAAATAAATATGACAGTGGCAGCAAGATTATTATGATTAAATGAACAACTTCTTGGTTTGCCCTTTGCATTGATGGATGGATAAAAGTGCTTCTGCTTTCCTCTGCAATACTGGAGAGCTTTTATCACACTGCTTCTTACATGTCCTCCAAAACCTTAGACCTTCTTTCTTGCAGATAATTGTTCTTTAATTCAACAGGGCTATTCATGGGCAGGAATCAGTACATTCTGGTACAGTAATAACATTAGAACCTTAAGTTCCGAACTTTTTGGGCACTTTTGTGACACGTGTTGACTCTGTGAAGTGTCTGTGAATGCAGCACAATGAAAGTCTGATTCTGTTCTAAGGTCAAGGAGAAAATGGAGGCACTTCAGTGCCTCTCTGCTTGAGGTGACAATGCAAGCAACAGACCTGGATGTTTTGTGCAGCAGTTCACTATCTGATTGCTTGTGCTTTAGTATTTATTCTGCTTAGATTTTCTCTCAGTAAGATTCAAACTCACCAGTGAGATTTACTCCCTGGAGGGTGCAAACACCCTCACAAATTCTTCTTTGTTTCTTGACTCGGTTTTCATATATCAGTGACTACAAATCGAGATACACACACACACTCACAGAGTTTATTGGTAGAAAAGTGTTTATTTTCATAATATATTCCTCCTATTTGCCACCTGAAAGCATTTTGAACTAAAGAGCATGATGAAGCTGTCTGAACAGAAACATTTAATGTTGCTTGAGATGCCTCCGTCATCCTGCATGGCATTCAGCTGCTGATCTTGCATCACACAGGTTTCATGTTGGTCATGTGTTATGTCTTCCAGCACACACCGAACTGTGGATTACTCTAGGACATCTAATATGGAATAACAGGAATTATGCATAGGGAGGTGACTAATGACAAGTTTCCAGCTAGGCTGAATCACAAAGTCATAGAATGGTTAAGGCTGGAAAAGACTTTGAGACCATCAAGTCCAGTTATCAACCCAGCACCACCACCATGTTCCTCACCAAACCATGTGCTATATATACACACATTTTTATCCCATCTAGGAACGGTCACTCCACCACTTCCCCAGGCAGTTGGTTCCAATTCTTTACAACCCTTTCTGCTGTAATGTCAGAACTTCCGCTGGTGCCATTTTCCTCTTGTTCTGTCACTTGCTTATAGCCCTGTCTGCTTTGAAGAGGGTCAGGGGAATCTGTGCAATATAATAGATATCACTCACTCTGTTGCAGTCTCATTCTGGGAAAGGTTTGGAGATTTTTTAATTTAAAGGTGTTATGACGAATTCCACATTTCATGCTAGACACCAAGAAACCCAGGAGTCATTTTCAGCTTTTCAACTGGACACACAGCAGTGAGACCAAAAATGAAGACAATTTAACAGTCTACAGGTATAATGTTTTATTATTCTGAAACCGGAATAAAACTAACAAGAGGTTTTTTTCTGGATGAAAATAGAGCCATTGGTTTAATGACAATGAAGAGATATTGAACCAGTTCCTGGCTGCTCTTTGCAATTTGCAGTACTTGCGAAGTCTTAAAAGAAATTTGACAGTGACAAATGGACATTTCTAAAATGTCAAGTAATTCTAAACATGAATTTTCATCTATTTATAGACTTACTCTGATATTACTTTAGTCCCTTTTTAGCCTGGCTCCGTGGGGTCCCGTGTGCCCCCACAGAGCACGGGCAGGGTCAGTAATATGTCAGTAGCAAAGAGTCGAGAAGGGCATTGCTTTCATCCCAGCAGAGCCTGAGTTTATTCATCTGTGCCCTTCAGAGTCTCCAAGCAAATACCCTGTAACAAAGAGAACGCTGGGTTTTTCCCGGGCTCCAAGGAGGTGGGATCAGGGGAACAGGGACCGATAGGGAAGCTCTGGGGGAGCGGTGAAAGGCAGAGGCCAAGAGCCAACTGGGGAAGCCAAACGGGGAGATTGACAATAACAGGATGGGGCAGAAGAAACTCTCTGGTTATCCCAATACCACTCAGATAACTGACTACCACACTCTGATATCTCAAATGTTACAGAGCTTCCTATAGACAGTATTTAGCTTTCTATTAGGAATTTTCGGAAACTTACCTGCATTGACATGTCCATGAAGATAATGTTCCTGTGACACCTTTCACAAATAAATTATATAAAAATAATTCTTGGTAAATATTCTGAGTGCATTTTTCATACGTTAAATCACTTTGTAGAGGAGCTGCACCCAAAAAAAGAAAGTTGCCACTTCTCCAAAAATTCAGAAATCCTGTATTGTCACACAAGGATTGATTGATAACACTACTGAAATAAATGCACTCCCTTTTAATTGTAGTTGGATGGCCACAAAATAAATGTACTGCTGTAGTGGAAATTCAAATTCAGCAAGTAAAAATCTTTTATTTTGTCTCAATTTCCTCTAATTTTAACAACAGTGAAAATTTCTGTCTTGTCAATTTTAGAAGCTAAAAAACCTGTTTACCTACAGGATGGGGCTTTTGAGCTGGAGTACATAAAACCATTTTCTTTTATATTCTAGCATACTTTAAAATTTTCATATCTCCATATTTATGTTCCTCCTAAATCTGTGTAGAAAACAGAAAGCTCCAAATTTTTTTTCTTTTGTCAACAAAAATAGTTCTTAATTTACTGTGCTCTGTTCTTTATGTCTTGTTTCAGCCTGCCACAGAGAGTTTTTTACACTAAAATGGCACAAACCTTCCCTTTGCTACATATGCTCAATATTACAAAAGATGGAAAGGGGAAATAAGACTTTAAGAATGATATTAGCTTTAAATAACCTGAAAGCACATAAAACCTTAATTGAACCAAACCTGAACAAAACTGATTGTCCTAATTCTACACTTTTGAAACATGGTACAAAGGCACCATTGTACCCTCACTGGGTTCTTCTTTGCCAGTGTTTAAATGACTTTCTACACCAAAATTTCTAAATGGATAAATGCACCAACTGGTTTACAGGTTTCAGATGGGAGAAAAATTAAAAAAAAAAAAAAAAAGAAAGAAAGAAAACAACTCTTAGAATATTGACCTTCCTCTTCACTGACTTGGAAAATTTTTAAAAATAGACTTTATGATTTTAAATATAAATGGTTTAAATAGTTTGGGGGCAAGCAAACCCACAGATTTCTAGGAGCTGACATGTAAGAATCTTGACATTTCAACATAGCCAGTTTCTGCCAGATTCTTCAGTGTCTTCTGGAAGTTATTAAACGGTGATTTGTAATATGTCACTTGTCTATGAAAGTCTCTGAGCATTTTCTCATATCATTCCTGTTGTGCTGTATTCAATGGTCCTTTGAAAATTCAGGTTATAGTATGGCCAAATGATCTACACTCAGCAGTACTGGGAGCCAGATCTTGCTTTCCCAGATTTTCACCTATAGGTCATAGATACCAGCAGTGCCAGCACACTTTCCTCTGCACAGAGTTACATCTTCCCTTTTTCTCAAGTGGACAGAGCAAACCTTGAATATGCAAGGTAAATCATAGGAGTGAGTTCCTGTAAATAGCTCCTGGAAAATTATTTTCTTCTTCTTTAGTGAAGTGGGCAACTTGATTTCTGAAACTCAACGAGTTATCTGAAATTGAGTATTGTAATCTGCACTCTATCTTATTTGGATATATCAAAACATGCTTAGTCTTATAAGTGGATCCTCTTTAAACATCTTCCTAGTATTTTTCAGGACTATTACTTCTCCTCCAGCACAAACACTGAGTCTGACAGAATATCAAATTCGTCTTCCTGTTAATTTATTGATACTGGTTTGATTCACCTTACTTTGGGAATTATCTGTGTATTAATGCATTCTGTTCACCCAAATTCATTCCTGATATAGCTACATTTATGTCACAGGCCATTAAATTTCACATTCTAGCCCTAGGCTCATTCATCTAGACTGTCAAGGCTATCCTGTAAAGAGATTTTTTACAGAATTGCCTTTTGAAAGAGCAACTTCCTTTGGTATCTTAACATAGTTTATCTTTTCAATGCTTTGTCTGTCCTGGCTTTACTCGAACAGGGACAAATCATGGCTGTACTTAGCTTTGATTCCTCTTTCTCTACCTAAAAAAAAAAGTACCCTTTTAGGAGCTTTGATTACTATTACTGTGGCAGGATGACCCCCCTCATGGCTGGGGGATTTGGGAGAGATAACTCAGGACAGATTAATAGCCCAGTGAGGAGTCAGAGAGCCCAGCAGGAGGCCACCTCCAGGCTCCTGAGGGTCTGAGCCCAAGTCCCAAGTACACATCTTGGTTTGAGAGCAGATGTGGAAAGAGATAAAAGAAAATAAACCTCAGTGACCAAAGGACATTGTTTTTATGTCTGTAAAAGCCCACATGAATTTTCACAGAGGAAGAAGTCTCTTACACACTCCCTGGGAATGTGTGAGATTTATTCCTGAAGCTTGGACGCAACTTCATGGTCACTTTTCCAGGAATTGAGGGAAAGGAATTTGATATCTGCCCCTTCAACAATTTGGTGGTAAGAAACATTGAATCCTAAGTTATACAATTTCTTAGCTAGATGTAAATTTAATGGTACCTTTAACCCCACGTGGAAAATACTAATATCCCCTTTTGTCTAGTCCCTTTGTAGTAATAGTCTGTTTTAAGTCTTATGTCTGTTAGTTTCATGTCTATTAATAAAAATTCATTTTATAATAGACCAAATCAGACAGTATTAAAGAACTTGTGAATGCAAGTGGGTTTTTGGGGTGCTGGTCTGCTGCCAGAGGCCTGGGCAAAAGGCAGGGACTGATTTAAACCGACATCATCCATTCATAACAACTACTTAATCTATTTAAATTCAAAATCTATAATTCACATGATTGATTGATGAATCTTACTGCTACAACGTATTTGCTAAGTGTATTTTTGTTAATATTACTTGTTCATATGGTAACTTGAATCCTGAAATTGAGAAAGTTCAGTGCTTTTTAGAATGGAGTCTTATGCTAAAGTTTGATAAAAATAAATACTCACTCAGTACAAACAAGCACTGTTTGTGATAAACAGAAGTTGTGTCAACAGCTTCCCAGGAGCAGAGTTCTTCCTTCTGCACTAAGCTACTTGTAGTGATGAAGAATAGATGCAAAAAAATTGCCACCACTAGTAAAACAGTAAGAGTGAAGAAGGGTAAGTAAAGAAAAATGAAAATTCCTTGCTTTGAGGTAAGAACCAGAAGGCTGTTCAAATTTCTGTCATGTGCATTAATATCAGCAAAGATTTGCAGGCATTTGGGGCTTTCTTAAATGCAGCTGCAGCATGTTAAATATTAAAATCAGAAATGAAGAGAAATAATAGAAATAACAGAATTTATAAATAACCATCAAACAAAAATAGACATAACAACAAAAAGGAAACAACGCTACCCCTAAGGTGATAACACATTGCCATGCAATGAACATTGCCCTACCAAGAGGAATGAAAAGCTTAGAAAAGCCCTCAAAACCAGCCTATTTTCTGTTGGAAATTTGGAGAAATGCTGGTGTGAAACCTGAGACTGGTGTTTAGATGACTCCAGCAAATGAAAAGGGCACATTTGGAATACAATCAGATCAGAAGTCACTCTGCCAGCAGCTGGTTGATTGCCTCATTCTGTTGCTGAAACACTGCTGCTCGAGGCTCTGTTAACACCATATCCATTCGATGTTCATCTCCCATTGGCACATGGAATTTCAAACTCTGTTTTCATTACTGCTCGTGCTTTCCTGGAAGGATCATTTCGAAATGACAATGGAACAGGAAGGAAAGTCTTCTCTAGAGCATAGTGGCCATTAAAATAACCAAAATCATTGTATGTTGAAGGAACAACTAAAAAGAACCAGCAAAGACGATATGCTTGTTAAAATATACTTGGAACTGAGATGGCTTCAAACAAGTTCTAAAGACAAACAAAAAGTTGTGGAAAGAGCCTGACAATAGGAGAGAAATGTTAAGTTCTAAATCATTTTAGTAAGGAAACAAATATAGGAGTGTTGACCTTAATGATGCATTTGGACACTTTACAGCATTCATGGAAAAGGTTACTAAAATTGCAATTTTCCTTCCTTGGATGATTTGTTTTGTAGATTAAAGTAGTGCCTAAATGCCAGAAGTGAGATCAGGATTTTGCAGTGTTGAATGTCATAAAATAAAAAAAGTGTTATAAAAACCAACCCTCCTCATGAAGACCACTGAAGAGATTGTAAAAATATTATGAAATGGTTTTCATAAACGAGAACTTTTCTCAAACAAAAAACTTCAGGAAAATTTCTAATATACTTCAGTGGAAAGGTAGTAATTCCACTGGAACTTTTTCGTTTCTTTCAGTAGTTATTTCTGAAAGTTTTGTCTTATATACTATTGAGTATACAACTCTCTGACAGCTGTTTTGGAGCAGGTTTGTGAACCTTGAAAGTTTCATGAAAAATGATGTAGCAGTGCTTTGTTAGTTATATCAGATTGTAAGTCTTTAAAACAGAGCTCAACTGTTGTGGTAATTCAAAGGACAAATACAAAGAACAGAGCTAATACCATAGAAAACAATTACAAAACTTTGCCACAACATAAACCCAAAGAGATTCTCAGCAAACTCAACAACAGGAAAGCTGAAAAAGTGTTTAAAAGAATTTAGTATATGATGGACATGTTTTATGAAACTCATTAGCACAAATTATCACCACTTGCTGGACTTATACTTTGCACTGTTGTATGAATGTTCAATGCAAACACAATTACGAATTAAATGGGATTTTTATATTGCTAATGTTAGATCTCCTCTATTTCCTTTGATAGTAGTAAGGGTTGGCCACATGTTGACCAGACTGGAACAGGAAGTGATACAGCTTTCAGCATGGGTTGGAGTCTATTTTGGCTTATTATTCCCAGAAACCAGATATCTACAAATTCTTTTCATTCCAAAGGACATTTCTATACAAATTTCAAAGCAGTACCACATTTCCTTCTGTTCAGGATATACAAAAGGGTACAGGTGAGAAAGCAGACATTTTACTGTAATGTGGACATCCTTCTGGTACCCGGGTTTAAATAACATATTTATCTCCCTTACATGAGACATGAGACCAGCCACAGGGAGAATACAACACTCAATGATTAGCTGGCCCTCACTGACTATATAGTGCAGACAGAGGAAGCTCCCTGAATCTAGCACCGGTGTTTAGCTACTGAAGTTTGACCCCTGGGTTTTTTTGTTGAATTCCCAGCTGCTGTTCAGTAATCTCACAACAGCAATATCAAAGAAGTCAGCTTTGGAAAGAAAGCAGATTTAGTTGCTATGTTCTGTGCTCCTGTGCCCTTGGGACCAGGGCATCACATAAATGGCATGTTAAGCTACATCTTAAAGGTGACCCAGAATGCAATCTGGCATTAAGAGAAAAAGCTTCCTAGTAAAATAGAAGAGAAAGTTGGTACTGCAGGTCAGATCAAATAAGAGGAACTCCAAGGAATTGCTTGTGGTCTGTCTTTTTAGGCAGTATCTCAGGAAGTGACACATTAAGGTCTGAAATTTGCATGAAATGTAGGCAGGGGCTAGATTTCATTTTATTACTATTGGCTATTTCTTTTTGTCTTGCTGACTAGGAGCAACTGCTGGGTTTAATTTAAATTTCCTACTTTATTTTTTGAAAGGATTCTTACATCTCTAAATGGAAGCATTTTTTTCAAGGCATTTTGATGTATTTATTATAATCAGAGGACAATAATAGATAATAATAATTGTCAGCTGCAAAGATACAGTGAGTCCTGTGACTCAGTGACCTTTTAGTATTAGAACCCACCCACTGCCATGAGTTACATTAAAACTTTGCAGCTGGGTTGCAACAATAGCAGAAATATTTGCTGGACCCCCATCTTATCATCTCACATCTACCAATAAGCTTCTTCATGCAGTGGGAGGGAGCTTATTCAATGTATTTCAAAAGAACTCCCTGCTTGGATAAGGTCTGCTCTGGTGGGAAAGGCTGTTGGAGGATTCCCTTGAGAAGAACATTGGCTTTATTAAGACACACCAGTGGTTTTGCTGCTTTGTGAATCAAGTTATGCCTATATATGCCTATATATGACACCCAGGTTTTTCTTTACTTTTTTGTTGAAACACTATTTTGTCACAATTCTGGGTCTCAAACTATGCTAACAATCAAGGATGCGTAAAATGATTTTTAATACATCACCAGCAGAAGGTCCTGGCAGTGTGTGTCTTTAAATGAGTCTGGAATAAGAAAGGAAAACAAACTCAGAGCAAAAATCTTACAGCACAGATGAATATTGAAAGCTTCTAGCTGTGAACAAAAAAATTATCATTTTACATTCTCTTGATAGGTGACTCAAGGATGCTGAGTTATAATTAATGCTTCAAAAACCTGAGGTGTAAACAAGGTGTGTGCCATCAGTGTTGTGCATTGAGCATAAGACATTTTCAGGAGAAAAATATATCACATTTATATAGAGGTCCTGTGGTTTAAAGTTTTCTTTACCAGAGTAATGCTATGGAAGACATGGAATTGTCTGCTTTTCTAAGAGTACAGCTTGTCTTTTCTCTTCAGTACCTGCAGTTTTTATGCCACAACATGGGGAAGCTTCTGTTCAAGATGTCAGGACTTAAACATTACAAATGTGTTCAATCACAATTCAAATGAGTCCCATCTTAGGACAAATCACTTAGAATTTGGAAATAAAAATGATGACATTTTTGCCTAATTCTTGTAGTAGAAGCCTTTAGTTCCTAAGACCAACTGTCAAAACACCCACTTTTGCCCCACATCATGTATCCCACTTAGCACATTTAATACACTTAATCCTGCTTAATCCCACTTAAATGTCTTTTTCTCACATGCTGGTATTGCATGGCAATTCGGCGCAGGTTTACTCTATGCTGCTTGGCATTTTTGTATGAAACATGCAATACAGGAGTCATTCCTAAAGTTTCTGCTAGAATCTGAAGAGGCTGGGATGATGGCTGCCAAGGTTAATAACCACTTACTGCAATTGTCACACTGCAAACAGATAGAAACTGCAAGATTACCTGGGCTGGGATCAAGTGGAAAACAAGAAATCCCTCCCTGAAGTGCACTGACTGGATGGGTGGGATTCAGCTTCAGATTGTAGGGGTGGAGTTTAGTTCAAAATATCTAAAATCTACCTAACTCACCCTGAAATATGTGTTTGAGCTGATTCTCACTTCCTCTGCTGTTTCTCTTCATATTGCATCCACCTCTTCCTGTATGAAAGGCGGTTCGAAGGCTAATCAGGGGCAAGAAGTTCTTATTTCTTGTAACCAGCAGAATTGCTACAATTTTGGGTGTTATGTAAACAAACTATAATGGGTTTTTCCTCAACCAGGTGTTAGCCTCCAGCAAGGAGAAAAAGAAACTGGTATTCCCTCACAATCAGGCTCCTTGCTCTTGCAACCTGTGCTGCATCATTATCCTCCCATTAATTTCAAATTAATAGCGCTTACTTTGGATAATGGTGACTGGGGGGAAAGAGACGTAACTAATTAAAACTAACCACACCAAACTCCAATTTCTCTCAAAAACTTTTTATTCTAAATGCCTGGACAAAACTAATGAGTGACAAGGACTAAAGGAAGACTTCTCGTTAACCTTATTTCTGGATGGAGAGAAAATGACTGAGTTTCCCTGGAAGTTTACCGACTAAATTAGAACAAGTAGGCAGTAAACAGATCCAAGTGCTTTGGCTCTTGGGTTAATTTAAAGCAATGGATGAGTTCCTACCTTTGAAACATGCAGCCATGTATTCTAAATGTTTTGTCTGCCATTGTAACACCACTTAAAGAAACCATCTCAAAGTATGCTAAGATATTAAGCTTCAAAAATTTCTCCAAAGTGTTATTACTTGAGAAGAGGGAATAAAGAGCTTGATCTTAATTTCACTATCTAACTTTACACCTTTTAAAGGTTCTAGACTCAAGAGTAAGATAACTTCAGACAAGGCTGGGATGTCCCTATTAGCATGACATGTTTGACACCAAGAGATGGTGGCCTGGGATGTTTGTATTTTTGGGAGACGCCAAGAACTACGAATGTTCTCTGGTCTGGACATTGACCTCACACAGCCACAAACCCATGAACTCTCGACATTTATTTCTGTGCTGCTCTGAAACACGAGTCACTTAAACATGTCATATCCTGCCTTATTATTGCCTTTATCCAGGTGTCTGGATCTGAGCTTGCAATGCAGGTGATCTTTGAGGCATAACTGGACATGAAGAGCACATGGAATATGCCTGGGAATCTCTGGCTGGCTGCCCAGCCATGAAAGTCTGTTTTCTACTATAGTGGCTGATGAACTTCCTTAGTCTCCAAAAAGGGCAACAAACTGTGCATTGGAAACAGGCCTCAACTTGTTCTAACTTCTGTACCATGTTGAGATTTTTCTGACCATGCTGCCACGGGCAGAAAATATTCTAGGGAGTGTTGATAGCAATCTGATTGTCATTAAGATGTATCCCTTTCTATAAGATTTGAATAACACTAAATATTGCTCTCAGACATGAGTGGTGTAGGGGCTCAGAAGACAGAAAGTCCAACAAAACTAATGAATTAATCTCTCCTTATTAGGCAATAAAGTGAATTAAATATTTTGTAAACTTTATACTATTATGCATTATTTTTCCACTAACCAAATCTGCAGTTGCTCCACTGATCTTATAAAAACCAAGTAGAGTAACATAAAATGTAAATTAAAGGGAGGCTATTAAAGAGACTGAGCTCCCTAAATGCTAATTGCAACAAAAAAGAAAATTAAAAGTTTAACAAGAGGGCAATAAAAGAAGAAATTTAAATATTCTAAGTGTATCCAGATATAAGACTTAATTGGTGCTGAGCAAGTTTAAGTTAGGCAGCTAACAAGATAAACACTTCTGATGACAGAAAATTAATGTTGTGTCACAGCAAAAGACTACTTTATTTGATATTTTAAACTTTATTCATGTTATATGACAATTTAATTAAACATTCAAGTAATCCAGTCAAATAATTTCCTAGTGAAATAAACTAAGAATGATCAACTCCCTTTCCTGTAAAGGATCGATGCAGTATGACACCTGATTTATGCTTTATGGCTCTGAAGTCTTAAATTTTATGTCAAAATTAATGAGACAAAATAGATTTCCAAGGGCTGTTATTTTCACCATCACACATGCATAGTAAGTCAATTGCTGGAATTAAGCTATAATAGAGAAACTTCCATGCTTCTTGTGATAGGATTACTTTTTGATTTAATAAAAGCATGTTACTAAATCTTAATGGAAGGGGGAAAAGAAAGGTTTTCTGTCCAGATCTATTTGTTAGGAGTAATTTTGGAACGTTTTGAGTGATACTTAAATGTTTTGCAATCTGTTGCCTTTTACAGGAGCTAAAAAGAAAAAAACTGCCAAGACATGTATTGTGGCTCTAAACCAGCTTATTTGAGTCAGTATAAATATTCTTCTGCTGAATTCTATTAGAATATTAATAATAATTTTTTTTTGAAATTCCCTTAATTTGTGTGTGCTGCATTTAAAGGTTCAATTAAGTGTTGTTTCTCTTTTAAATTGGACACAATTGCAGGATTGGGCTCACCGGCATGACTTGAGGCAGGTAGAACATTTGTGCATTTATTTTATGCATGTTTTGTTTCCCTGTGGCTGTGCACACCCGTGAACCTGTCTGACAGAATCTGGGAAAGGTTTAGGCTGCTGCTGAGGCTTTGCATGAAGAGCATCCCCGTGAGTTTCTGGTGTATTTTCCCCCAGGCAAAGCTGACCAAAGGTGAGGAAAGGCAAACAGGGAATTTGCCTTGTCCAGCCTCAGGACAGGTCAATGACAAAAGTGTGTTTCCTTTATGGACGTCTTCTGTTGGATGAGTCCCTCAAGAAGGACCTAAAAGTGTCTGCCTGAGGGAAGCAGATAATTTATAAGACTGAAAGGTTTTGCAAACATTGAAAAGGCTGTTCTGCAAATAGACGTGTCTAGTTTTATGTCCCTAATGTTTCTTCTTGATGGCCTACATTTGTATTTTGATTTTTTAATGTAGAACATGAGCAAATCGTTTAGTGACAGTAACTTTTGAAATCTCCACTTTTTACTTCCAGAAAGACCATGTGTGATATTAAATTCTTTTATAAAGTACTATAATTAATAATTTACTTTTTTATTTATTGAGAAAAGAAATATTTTTCTTCCAATAAAATTTACCAATATTTAAAAATGTTTAAAGAACATTAAAAATTCCTAAATACCAATGTGTTTCTCTGTCAAGGGGTAATTAAAAAAACATTTTCTTGCACGATGCAGCAACAGAGATCTCTATTAAAGATCTATTAAGATAGTTCTCCAAGATTGACAAAAACAAATAAATGAACTTACAGTGTAGAGTACCCATATGTGCACATTAGTTTATCTGCAACACTTCACCTTGTGCTATTTTAATAACCTCCCACAATTTTTTTCTTATTTGCTTAATTTTTTTCTTGTTTCACATTAAAAGACCTCCAAAGGCTTCACAAATGTACTGTTGATTACAAGCTTCTTTATCCTTAATCAAACATTAAAAATATATTTACCGTGTGGACAGGGGACCTTGGCTGGCTACCAGATGCTCTCTTACTCCCCCTCATCAACAGGACAGAGGTAGAAAATAAGATGGAAAAGCTCATGATTGAGAAAAAGACAGGGAATACTCTAACATATTGTCATCTCAAAGCAATCTGATAGAAATTAAGTGACAGAGAAGGTCATACTGAATTTTTTTAAAATGACAGAATTTCCATATAATACAGTCATTGAAGAATATCCATCCAGAAGAAGCTGTGTATTGAGGTACTAAATATTTAACCTTTTAAAATCTTTTCTCTTGGATGAAGGCTGAAACTAATTTATGGTTATATCTGAAAAGTATTTAAAAGGCCAAAGATATGAATATATGATGACCATAAATTGTTTCCTGAAATAAATGTCCCAGTAGTTTGCAGGAGAGAAGTTCAGTAGCAGAGATATTCTAGCTCAGCAAGAATAACAGATCACAGAATTTGACTGAAAAATAAAATTCCAGAGAAAATGCATCTGATAAAAGTCTCTTTTTCTCCACAAAGCTGCTTTTAGAAAACCCTAGGCAGATACAGCATCATTGGTGAATGTCTGTAACAAGGGTGTCACTGATGAGTCAGTGAGGAGTGATGGACCAGTCAAGGCTGTTGGCTAAAGGATGCAGTTTCAGACCTAGAAGTACATATGAAGGTACAGACCATCAGGTGAAAAACACCTGAGGCTGCAAAGCAGTGATGGTAAGGGAGTTGTGAGCTATAAAAAGACAGTCATTTCCTCTGTTAGCACTGACAAAAGGCAGGAAAACATGAGGAAAAATGGAAATTGTGCATGTAAGTTAACCTTTCCTCTTTGCTATTTCTCGTGTGAAATATGCTGATCATCTCAGATTATTGTTGCATGTCTTACTCTATGTAGGATGCCAAGAGAAATGACATCTGCACATTTAAATACTGAAGTAACTAAGCAGTGACTCATCCAAACACTGGTAAACATAAGGAATGGGTGCAGCATAGATGGTAAACCTTCAAAAGCAGCAGTTTTCTTTCTGAAGAGAAAAGATTAAAAGTAGAACTGATGAAGTAATTTGTAACAAATAATTTCTGAAGAACATTTTCCTTCATTCTTCTGGCCGAAAAGCAATTGATAAATTTTTTAGGCCTCCTGTTAGTTCTCCAGCAAGAATACTGCTGGTGAATAATTAGTTGCCAGGGCTCTCTACTTCTGCTGTCTTTGCTGGTGAAACTACATATTAAGGCAATTTGTTGCTGTGAAGAAATGACAGCTTCCTCTATCAGAAATGTGCAGGTCAAGCAGCAGGCTCTGAGAGGACATTTGAAAATGGGGTCAGAGAAAGTGACAACTCATCCTTTGCATGAAGTCAGCACATTTCTACAGAGAGCAAGACTGGTATCTACCTCACAGTCTGCAGAAGTATTCTTCTACCCCTCTACCTACCAAAGCATAGATTGATCAGTACAGCAGAAAGACTTGATATAGATTTGGAAACCCTCCAAAAATATCTATCTCATAAAAAAGATAAAGAAACCATGTACCTGGCTGAGCCAAGAAAGCATAGATTTTTTTACCTTGATTTCTGTGCAATGTGAAGAGGCACAAGCAACTGTATATTCAAGATCCATTGTGGAACAAGACTCTTTTTCACCATCTTAAATATAGAAGAAAATGACATGGGGACTGGAACCAAATTTCTCACTTAGACCATTTTCTTAACCACCCGGTCCCATGTCTCTGCAAAATGGAAGGTTTTGATTTGATACTTCCATCCCCACCCTCAGACACATAGTCCAGTGATTAGGCTGAATTTCTCTGAAAACAGAAACACAATCAAGGCGATAAGAATTGAGTTTGAAAAGGGAGAGCATGATTTGACCATCCGTTGAAGGTGAAGCTCATACTTTCTTATCTACCTGAAAGGGAGGATTTACATGTGTAACCCAGATTTTAACTTCACAGGTAGGTAAAACTGTATTCTTTGGTGGTGAAAATTGCCACTGTTTTATTCAAAATTTAATCTTTTTGTTACACAGTAGGTATTTGATTACGTGATTATACTCTTTCATCTCCTCACAAAGGTGAACCTGTGAGATCCTGGCTCTCAGCAGGCCAGACCAAGCACAAAGCTGTCTTACTGCCTGTGGTTTTATCATTTAATATCAATTAATGGGAAACTTGCCACAGACTTCAAAGCCAATAGTTTTGAATCCTGTATGTTATAATCATTCCCTCTAACTCTGAAGTCTTAGGATGTAGGTAGATGTAAGGAGGAAGAAAAAAGATTAAAAATATCTTAATTTTTTCCTTAGCTAGTTATAAACTGTTATACTCAATGGCACTACTTTATTTAGGTATGTTTTTATCTATGTTTTTACATAAAAGCTTAAAACAGCATTAAATTTCTCATTCTGATAATCTTTGCTTTTCTTTTTTATATTTATTTTCTATTTTTCAGAAATATAAATATCTCTGCAGATATATTAAAATTCTGTCCAATCTGTGAAAACCTAATCAAATATGAGATTTTTTTTTTTTTCACTGAGCAGCAGAATGACTCGGAAAGTATCAGATATAAAATAATGTTACAATTAAATTCATTCTTCCTCGAAAATAGAGCCAGAGCAGCTTGCCCCAAGGATACTTAAAATTTTGCAGTTTCATGGTTTTGAACCGAGTAAAGACCTTCAACTCTTAAATAGCCAGCTTCTTCTCTCTAAATTTGTGTGAAAAGTAAAGGTCTTTGTGTCTTACAAATGTAAAAATAATACATTAATTCTATTGCAGTGATAAGGGGATAAAACCAGTGAAAACAATTCCACAGCTTTTTTCCTCTCCCCTTGTGCAATGAATCAATGACTTGGCGATGTGGTCTGATGGCCCAGATAACTGAAATAGTTTAACCAATGTAACAGCACACATTGTGTCGAAAAGTATCCACACACCACAGATCCACACAATGACGTCTGACACTTTAAATCTCCAATAGCCCAGCAGTCCAGAGAGGCAGATAAGGGCTCTGCTGTGCATTGTTTGTGCACTTGGACTGGTAACCCATCTCCTGCTGGCACTGAAAGCCCGTTGTCTGTGGTGTGACTATGAGCTTGATTAGGCACGTTTTTAAATATTTAAGTTTTCTAATTTCCTGCTGTATTGTGTTGGTTGAAGGGCATGGTGGTGTCCTTTAGGATTCTCAAGTCAAGTGCAATGTCTGTTTTATGTTCCCCTAAATCAGCTGTGCTAGGTGAGCAGAATAGTCTTTCACAGAATCACAGAACCATTAAGGTTGGAAAAGACTTCTAAGATCATCCACTCCAACCCTTAACCCCTCATTGCCAAGTCCACCACTAAACTATGTCCCCCAGCACCACATCTACAGTCTTACCAATCCCTCCTACACGGTGGTTCTACCACTTCCTTAGGCAGCCTGTTGCAATGCTTGGCCATCCTTTCAGTGAAGAAAATTTTCCCAATAACTGATCTAAACCTCCCCTTCTGCAACTTGAAGCCGTTTCCTCTTGTCCTGAAGATGCTTCTTGCCTGAAAATGGACAATGTGTGCTCATGACAACTACGAACAACATGTTCTGGCCTCTTTTGCTATTTTTCCCTAGCACCAGCTCTCTCTGGAAAATTATGTTCAGCAAAATGTCACTTGTGGACACTGCTGCAATAGGAGCCACTGTCCTTCCAGAATTTCAGGACTAATTGTGCCACTCATCATCATTCCTCCAAAGAGTCAGTCTTGAGCTGTAGTGTGGGCAAAGTAGAGATGTGATGGCAGCTCTGCATCTCTGACAGTACTTCCTTCCTGGGAAAATGCCTGCATTACCTTTGCTGAAAGCCTCCAAAGGAGGAAATCCCAGGGATTTCCTTGCATCTTTCTGGTATTCTTGTATAAATGGACAAGTGCTGTTTGGTTCCTGTGGTTCTTGTGATTCTTTTTCCCACTCTGACTTCAGTGTGAGTTTTACTTGAGGAAGGCTTGAATAATAGTAATAGGGAAAAGGAAAAGGAAAAGAAAAAGAAAAAAAGGTGGAGAAATGAAGTAAAAGGGAGGAGATGGGAAAAAAGAAAAAAAAAGAAAAATATAGACAAATATAGAGCAAAAGAAAAATTAAAAGAGAGTGGAAAAAGGAAAAAAAGTTTCTATATTCTGATAGTAATGCTGACACATCCTAACAATGCTCCAGAGGAACAAGACATGCAAAATTTGTGTCACTAATGCTCATCACAGATTAAAGTAGCCAGGACATCAATCAAGTACACATTGGTTTTCATGGTTGCTTGACAAGATTTGGTGAGGGAAACACAATTCAAATAATATTTTAATCCTGTCTAGTTACCTTTCTGAGTTCAGCCCTTCTGGGTGCTTTGTATTCTGTGTATTCTGATTCTTTTTCTTGATACACCTATTGTTGTGTTCAACTTTAAATGTATGAGAAGTCCCAGCAGTTCAAGTTAAATGTGTGTTCAAATGTTGCATTAAAGCTCTGGTGCTCTGCACTTCACAAGATAAAGTCTCTTCAGAGGATCTTGAAATCCTTCTGAAGCATATTTAATTGATCTTTAAGATATTTCTGCAACAAATGCAATATTATTCTGTTTCTTAAGACACTGAGCTGAGCTATGAAAGGTAAAAGTCATGATCCATCTGCAAAAGTGTAAAGAAAAGAATTAAAAGGTCTTAACTACCAATGCCATGGTATATGTACTAAACATCCTTAGCCATGAAAATGCCATTTTACATTACTTCTGTAACCCTGAATTTTAGTAAGAACTGTTTTGTCATTGTCAGTAACAGACCACAGCTTCACAGAATCTCAACATCATTTAGGTTGGAAAAGGTAAGACCCTTCACTTACAGTAGGTTCAATACTAGCATGGAGCAGAAAATCACAGAAGAAAAAAGCAGGTGTAAAGCACCAGTGAATTTGTATAAAATGTTATATGTACTTTTTCCCTGTCTTATTTTGGTCTAGACTAGTAACAATTCTTTGAGTAGGCTGTTAAGATTTCAATTACACATTCATGATTTTACATAGAAGCTATGTTTCCTTTTGCCCACAATAAGGTTTTGAATGCAATATTTTTATAGTTTTGCATAGCAGAAAATATATAGGGTCTATTAATGATGGGGTTTTGTTCAGTTTTTCTCTTTAACAGGCAAAAAATGCAGCAATCAAAACAAACATTAATGAGTAATTGCTATATTTTGAAAATATAAGAAAATAACATTAATTTAAAATATAGTGTTTAATTTTGCATATATTTGCATATATTTAGTTTAAAAATGTAATCTGTACTCTGACTCCACTAAGGATTTGGTCGTTTTGAAGTCCATTCAAATTAAGCAGACTGCTTGGCAGACCAAACTGAAATGTTGTTTTCTCTTCTGAGATAACCCTCATTACTGATTTTGTCATTGTTATTTTGCTTTGGGTTTTTTTTGGGTATAGTAAGTGATCTGAAATAATTTGGTTCTTTTCTAATTCCTGGTTTACAGTCTTATTTTCTTCTAGGTGTGATGTAGAAAATGGCTTAAAGTAACACAAATCTGAATGATAAGTTGCTGCTCTAGATGGGCTGAGCAAGAGAGAAGTGACTTTCATTTGACTAAGACAGACTCCACCAGAGTAAACCAAGTTGCTTTAAAATGGACATTTGAAGTCTTCAGCAGTGCTCTGGGACACTAAAGACATCTGCATGCAGATTGCAAATGATATGTAGATCTTAAGAAAGCCAAATTCTTTTCCAGTCCCACAATGCTTAAAATGACAGCAAACACTGATATGGAGGAAACCTTACCTTGTTGAGCATAAAATAAAAGCTTTGAGCTGGTTGTCAGTAAGCTTTTCTTGGTTGTTATAGAAAAATATATTGTAAAAGACTATCTGTTGAAAAGAAAGGAGGGAATTTTTTTCCTAAAGTAGGGGTCTACAATAGGCCACTTGCTTTGCTGGTGAAAACATCCGTCTTTCTCCACAAGGTATAGCAGTGATTTAGTACAGCTCATAAAATCCTGCTGATATCATGCATTCCATGAGATGAATACTGAGATACCAAATTATGTAAAATTCTTCAATGTCTTTTGTTTTGTTTTGTGTTCATTTGTTTGTTGGAAATATCTAATGACAAGAACTTCACTGAATTATGTGAAATGACACTTTGCTTTGCTAGTGGATTTGCAGGCTTGTAGTTTGACTGCACATAATTTAGGGTCCCATACGCTGCACACTGTTCTCAAAGCTGAATAGATCTATTGATTTGTTCAAGAGCAGTACTGCAGATCATCAGCTTCATAGTATTGTATTCTTATTCACTTCATCCTGAAATGCACAGCCTTTGTCATCAATGACAAAGAGAGTTGGGCAGAAATGTTTCCATAAGTGATACCTTGCAGATAACTGGTATTTCTGAAAAAAATATATGCATCTAGGTTGTTTACATCCCTTGGTTTTAAGAACAACATATATCTCCACAGTGCCTTTCCCCAGAAAAGTATTAAATTGAGAATATTTGGTATAAAACTATTGCTGACTTATGAGACATCACATAGTCTAAAATGAATCTGGAGTTTAAGTTAAGACTTCAGCTCCACATTAAGATAGGTGAATGCTGTTGTCCTCATGTGCCATCCGTACCCAATTTCCCCATATTTTTTTCAATGGGATTTTGAGTACTTTGAGACTAGAGAGAAAATTATTTGAAATTTAATTTACTGACAAGTCAGATGAATGTTCCTCTGAACTCCAATATTTTTGCTCAAGGGATTCAGCTCAGTTTTCTGTAAACAGAAACCTATTGCTACTTAGGATACTTTAGGGTATTCATGATCCATATCCATGGCTGTGGCAGATATAAGACAATAGGCAAATTAAATGCACGCATTTCTGGTATGGGTGGCACATATGCAAAATACAGGAATCATGTGAAAAGTTGGTAAATTAGATAAGAGTCGTAAAAGGAAAAATGTGAAAGTTTCAAGCTGTGAGAAAAAATATTTCTTGGCAATTTTCTGGTGTGTGAAATACAAGTGAAGTTGTGAGATCCTTACAGCAGTGTATGGTTGTGGGAATTCATTTTGGATGACAATTTAGGGACACTTTCAGCTCTGCTTTCTCTTCCCCCCCAGACTGCCTCACTGTCCTCCTCACCAAGTTTTTTGGAGGCTAATATATGTCTGCTGCACTAAGAAGAAATTTTACACTCCAAGAAACCTTTTCTACTATTAATATTATTAATAATTTGATTTTATAAAGTCTCTCTGCTGCAATAAAGACATGATTTCAAAGTGTGAAAAAAGATGTTTCATTAAATCATTCTCAAGCATCCTAGTTAGGTCTTGCCTTTGAAATTGCATTGTCTATACTCTCTGAGAAAATATTACATCTCTGTTTTGAAGTATAATTGTCTTCAAAGCCACTTAAGACCTGTGGAAAAAAAGAAAAGGTCATAGCAAAAATCTTTGTGACATGGACTGGGGATTCAAGTACCCTTGCAGTGTGGTTTTCAGGTTTTTGTACCTGGAGAAAGAATAGAAAAAAATTAAAAAAAAAAAAAAAAGCAACCCAAAAAATTTTGAAAGAACCTCATGAACTAAAAAGGTTGTCTCATAGTGATTGTGAGCTTGGACTTTACTAGCTAACTCATGTGAATCTTTTCTTGTCCTTGATCCATATTCTTTTTGAGGTCAGGAAACATTAATGGCAGTTTTTGTTTTCATTGTCATAACTGGGAAAGACCACGTGCACCTACTTGGGCTTTGCACCAAGGGAATTTAAGCTGCATCAGGAGAGGTTTAGGTTGGATACCAGGGAAAGGTCTTTCATCCAGAGGGTGATTGGGCACTGGAACAGGCTGCCCAGGGAAGCGGTCATGATACCAAGCCTGACAGAGTTAAAAAAACATTAGGACAACGTTCTCAGGTACATGGTGGAATCCTTGAGGTTGTCCTGTGCAGGGCCAGGACTTAGATTTGATGACCTTTGTAGGTCCCTTCCAACTCAGGATAGTCTGGGATTCTGTGAAATGACTGTTACCTTTTGAGGCAGTATGGTGTTTCATTTCTACTAACCCTTAGAAGAACATTACCCATTTATTTACCCGTGAATTACCCATTTTTACCCATGAATTACTGTTGATAATCCATGATTCAGTCCTGAAAACCATTATTACTTTTCTTATTCTATTTGATGCTGTGTGTCCTCCACTTTGGAGTGTGAAGAATTTTGCTGCTAGTCCTTTTTTCTCAGGTGTGGATTACACCTCCACTTGTCGAGGGTTCAATACAGTAGAAATTTGGTACTAACTGCTGGTACAAATACCAGCTTGCATTGCTGTGTTTTGTTTTCCTAATGAAACAGGAGGCCTTTGAGGTGTTCTATGTGCAGGAAGAAGGAAGAAAGACACAGAGCAAATATTTCTTTAGTTATTGTCACCTTGGTAAACTACCACAAAAGCTCAGACTTATAAACAGAGTTACAGCTTCTGCTACAGCATGATCCAACCAGAAGATACAGTTAAAAGAGGTGAATTCCACTGTGTGGCTCTTAGACAAACATTAAGTGGAAAACAGCACAGAAATGAGGGAATTGAATATTTATTTTTAACAAATGGGGAGTAAAACCTTATGGAGTTAGTGTTCAGCTACAAAAGATCATGGAATGGATCAAAAGAGAAAGTTAGGCAGATGAAAGAGAGAGAGTTAAGTTTTCATGTTCATCTGGAGATGAACTGAGCTACAGGGAATTCAAGTAAAGCAGAAAACAAATACCAAACCCAAAGATCTGCAAGTGAGAAAGAGTAGAGTTGTGAGAAAAACCTGGCTTGGGTCACAAGAAGGAGACATGGACAACATGGAATGCACAACATGGAATGGAAAGCATTGCAATCGACTTTAAGCTTTGGAAGGGGCTGTGCAGGAAGGTGGGGGAGTTAACATCCCTGAGGGAGTGGAGGAAACAACTGGACATGGGCCTTAATGCTGTGGTTTAGTTGATGAGGTGGTGATTTGACTTGATGATCTTCGAGATCTTTTCCAGCCTTAATAATTCTGTGTCTCTATGTTTCTGTGAATGGAAAAAAACTGTGAAGTTTCACTGAATGCTCACTGACTTTGTCTGGATTTTCCAAACTGCACAGGCAACTCTAACCTCAGCATATGCTGTCCATTCTTGAACTGAACACTGCCTTACAGAGAATGTAAAATGTATTTTTAACAAATACACACAAAGTTCAAATATTTTGTTATGGCATATTGACTTAACAATACAATAATTGATCTAATCTGAAAAAAAAAATACTCTGAAAGGCAATAAACATTGATACTAACTTAGAAAAAAGTTTATTACATACAAACCCGAAAAGTATCTTTTCCAGAAATCAAAATATTCAGTGTATTTTCTTTTTAAATTCCTTCTACATTTCAAAACATAAAAATAATGCAAATGTGAACAGACACAGTTACATCAGCAAGTAAAATATGAGGAAGTACAACATGGATGTTGATCTGCCATTTTAGATGAATATAAGGGTTTTTTTTTTAGGATCTGCTGTACCATCTAACCATGGCAAATAACAGAAATGAATTCTGAATGCATATGTCTCTTTACAGTAATTATGAGTTATTTTCACAGGAATATTAGAGTATTACCTACTTAAAGGACCTTTGTGATAGTTTTGTCATCCTCAGAAGTCGTGGCAGTAATAACAGTTTATTACTTCATCACTTATCATAAAGCTAAGATATGAATCCCATCCTTCTACTATTGTTCTTTAATGTCTAATAAAACAGGTCTTGAGCTCAGTTTGGGTTTCTGTTTCCAGCAGACTTGGAGATTTAGATTAGAAGCATAAATATAAATTCACTGTAATAATAAAAATATTACAGTGGTACCTTCACAACCTTGTGCCAGAAAAATATAAATAAAAGTAAGAAAAATATGCAACTGCCAGTTAAATCAACAGACCTGGCTCTGAAAACACACAAGGAGAAAAACTATGAAGAAAAGTGTTATTTTTACGAACATTCTTCATTTTTTTTGAAGTTAGATAATGTTCACAAAGTGTTTTCGTATGCTTGGATGATCAGCACGAAATAAATTGAAGGGAAAATGTGCTGGGTAAGTGTAATTAGTAAAAATATGGATTGCTAGATAAAGTGATGTTTCATGATACAACACAAAAATAAACCAAGAGTCTTGAGCTAGAAACTGTTTTGCTTTGAAAAGTCAATGAGTATTGATTTTAATATGAGCTATGTGTGTTTTATATTGCTAGCTGTATAAAAGATTTTGATCCTTTCAATAGAATAGAAAGACAAATAGAATTGTAGAGGATTTTTCTCATTGGAATAACTAAAATGCAATAAAACAGTCAGCTTTCAAAGCTACAAGGCTTTTTTATCTATTAAAGTGTGTATTTCAAAATGTTGATTCTGCACATGCTGGAATTTAATTGAAAATTAAACTACATCATAGAGATTATTAATAAATGAGAATAAGTGGATGAGCTATCTACTTCAATGCCCGTGACTATTTTTTTTTTTCAACCACTTTGAGAATAAGCTTCCAGAAACTGGGAGAAGCAGGACCTGCCAGTCAGGGCCTAGAGTATGGAGGCATCTCTCTGGCTTGGTTAGTTATGGAAAATCCTTTTTCTCTCTGGTTAAAAAGGATATAGTCACAACTCATCTACCTCACAGCCCTTTGCAATACTGAAAATGGAGAAATTATCATATAATTAAAGCAGTGTGTGAATGTGAGTAAATGAGTATGTATATTTAATGGGCATGGATAAGACTGTTAAAAAGCTTTTATTTTCTAATATGTGCCAACATCCTGGTGAGCTTCTGGCTGTTCAGACAACACTCTCCTCTCACCACGCTGGATCAATGCTGTGCACATCCCTGCAGGAATGTACATGCACATTTATGCAGAGCTGTCCACTCAGTTCTGTAAGACATCATTGCTGGAAGCTTCCCTGCAGAAAGATAAGCTTTGCTGTTTATCCTGTTTAAAATGCACTTTATTCAAGGCCCATCTGGAGGAATTGTATGTTTGAACTGTGTTGTGGTCTAACCTGCCAGGTGTCTAAACACCACAGAGTCACTTGCTCACTCACCTGCCCCCAGGGAGATGGGAGAGAGAATTAGAATAAAAACTGCAAAATTCATGGATTGAGATAAAGACAGTTTAAGAGGACCAGAAAGGAATAATGAAACAATTAAAAGTTACAAGACAAGTGATGCACAATGCAATTGCTCACCACCTTTTTACCAATGTCCAGTCACATTCCAAGCAGTGGCCCCCAGCCAACTTTCCCTCCCCATTTTACATACTGAGCATAACACATTATGGTCTGGAAGAGTCTTTTGGCCAATTGGTGTCAGCTGTCCCAGCCATGTCACCTCCCAACTCCTTGTGCACCCCCAGACTCCTCACTGCTGAGGTGAGATGAGAAGCAGAAAAGTCTCTGACTGAATGCAACCACTAAAATATTCAAGTATTTTCAACACTATTCTCATCCTGAATTTAAAATACAGCACTACACCTGCTACCAGGAAGAAAATTAACTCTATCTCAGTCAAAACCAGGACAGTAAGAAAAAGCAGATTACCATAATTCAATCAACTTATATCTGCTGAACAGTCTTGTCATCTCCTCAAAGATTTAATAGTGCACTTCTTTCGCCTGACCTTTGCTCACTCTGACAAAAATCCCTGAGAGTACTCCAGGAACATTTCTACACAAGACTTGCGAGGAATCAAGCATCCTGTAAAAACTGGAGACAAAAAAAAAAAGCTACTTAGGAAATATTATCTGCTAAAATGCTGATGTTTTGCAGTTTTCATCAGAATTGTTAGTATTAACTAATAGTTCTTAAAAATATCTGGTAATCCAGGATAGATTTCAGTAATCAAGATGAATATATTATTATTAGGATGTATTGCAATGCTCACTGAAAACAAAAGAATGATTGTTTTTATGCATATAGATGAGACACTTTATGTTATGGATAATACTATAATTTTCTTTTTTTCCCAGTAGGAAATGATTCTGGGTTTGATTAAAAGTTCATATAGCCTCATATTGGGTCTATAAAATTGACCACTGGGAATGGTGCAAGAAAAAGGGACAAGAATGGGACAACGATATTGCAATAATTTCTGGAATATTTTCCCAGCACAATGATAGGTGATTCAGAGGCCTCCTTAATCATATTTAATAGCCTGTGATAGATATTTGTCTCATCAATTTGTCTAATTCCTGTCATAAAGTTCTTTATCTTAGAAATTCATTAATGCTGACATTTGTCTTCTCCAAATCTTCCATTCTTCCCTATTCACCTTCTCCGCACCAGATCTGATTTTACAGACCTCTGTTGCACTTTTTTCTTTCTCTGTCCCTTCTTCCTCTGCTTCCAGCTGTTGTCTTTTCAAACAAAATGTTCTTGGTCTTGTAATTAAGAGATTCACAGAATCATAGAATGGTTTGGGTTGGAAGGGACCTTTGCTGCGGTTTGACGCTGGCCCCATGCCAGGCACCCATGAGAGTCCCTCACTCACAGCTGGGCAGAGGAGAGAAAGAAAAAATTAACACAGGATCCATGAGTTGAGATAAGGACCGGGAGAAGCACTTCAAGGGCAAAACAGGCTTAAATTAAGTTACAAAGTGAATTTATTACTAACAGAATCAGAGGATAATAAGAAGTAAAATAGGTCTTTAGAACACCTTCCTCTCAGCCCTTCCCTCCTTCCCACCGACAGCTCAGGGAGGCAGGGCATGGGGGTTTGCTCAGTTCATCACCGAGATTTCCTTCTGCTGCTCCGGGAGAGGAGTCCTTCCCCCGTGAGGCCGTGGGGTCCCTCCCACGGGAGACATTTCTCCTGAGCTTCCCCGATGTGGGTCCCCTCTCAGGAGCAGCAGCCACCCCGGCCCTGCTGCAGCGTGAGCCCCTCCCAGGGCACAGAGCCCTCCCAAAGCTGCTGCGCCGGGGTCCCTCTTTCCTCGGGGTGCAGCGCTCCAAGGCCAGGCTGCTCCAGCCCGGGAGCGGGGCCCTCTCTCTGCCCCGGGGCTGCCCCTGGATCACAGCCCCCTCCAGGCACCCACCGGCTCCGGCACCGGCACCTCCCCAGGGGCTGCGGGTGGATCTCTGCATCCCCCGTGGATCCCCAGGGGCTGCGGGTGGATCTCTGCATCCCCCGTGGATCCCCAGGGGCTGCAGGGGCACAGCTGCTTCACCCTGGGCTGCACCTCGGCCTGCAGAGGCCTCTCGGCTCCGGCGCCTGGAGCAGCTCCTGCCCCTCCTTCTGCACTGACCTTGGTGTCTCCATGTTATCTCCCTCACATGTTCTCACCTCCTCCCCTTTTCTAACTAGAATCCAAAATCCTGTGACTTTGTTTTGATTTTCTTCTTAAATATGTCATCACAGAGGCATTACCAACCTCTCTCACTGGCCCAGTTTTGGCCAGCAGCATGTCCCTCCTCAGAGCCATTAGAGATTGGCTCTGCTGGACATGGTGGAAACTTCCAGGAGGGTCTCACAGTAACCACCTCTGGGGTCCCCCTGCTGCCTAAAACCAGCCTGTGCTGAACCAATACAAACCTTAAATATCATCTATTTCCAAACGCCTCTCACGCCCTCTCTGGTAGGGACACCTTCCACTAGACTAGGCTGCTCAAAGCTGCATCCAGCCTGGCTTTGAACGTTTCCAGGGATAGGGCATCCATAACTTCTCTGGGCAACATGTTCCTCACCACCCTCACAGTAAAAACTTCTTCCTAGTATCTAATCTAAACCTGTCCTTTTTCAGCTTAAAGCCACCCCCCGTGTCCTATCCCTGTTTGCACTTGCATCTTCTTCAGTCATTCTTTTTCAACAACAAGATGGTTCAAACTTTGCTTTAATAGTTCTGTTTATAATTTTACTCTTTATAACAAAAAATATGGCTGTATGCTGCTGTACATACATCCACACAATTTCTGCTGTCAGATGTAGGAATTATATAGAAAAAAACTCCAAGCCCTAAGAGCTGTGTGTACTCAGTCTATCACAATTAGAGAACACTGGTTTACCATGGCTGTGCTTCTTTCACAACCTAGTTTATACTAAATAGCTACAGTTTCTGCAATTTGTCAAAATGAAGAAAAAATTTTAGTTATAGTACTGTAAATACTGGTTAAATCCTTAAGGAATACAAACTTGACTTTACTAGTAACTAGTTCACTAGTAACAGGACTCTCATATCAGATTTACATGTCTGCAGGTTTTATTCTGCTGTAGGCAAGTACTTTCATTTCTCATATTAATCCAAATATCCAGCTTGTTGCTGAACAAACTGAAGAAAATGGAGGGTTCTTCTGGATTTTATAATCTATGTTTCTGTCTTACTGAAAATGCCCCAAACATAAATAGAAAATTAAAGGTATGACTGACTTACTCTTATTTTGCTAATGCATGTGTTTTCAGAATCCTGTTACATTAATGATATATTACATTAGCATTCATTCTTGCAATTAATGTTCTGTTATGTGAACAGGCAATAATTGCTGTTTACAGATTAATGGAGTCTGATAGTTGTGCAGATGCTTTTACTCAAATTTGGAACTGGTCAGCAAAACTTTTCTTCACGTCTTTCTGATGATTTTGACAGCATCAGATGTTACCAGTGCTGCTGAGATCCATGTGATGTAGTTTTACAGAAAGAGACTGCAATGTGCTTTGTATGGGTCTGCAGGGTAAACCTGTGCAGGAGCTGATGAAGAAGGAAACATTTTACTTGCTAAGAGTTATAACTCAGCATGTGAACCTGAGCTGAAGTTGTTGAGCACAGAAATGGGGGATTCTGGCAGTCATGAAGGCTCTTCATGTTATTTATTGACTGGCACAAGGCCAAGTCTACAGACTTAAAGACTGTACTTCATAAATCTGAGCCACCTTGGGTAAGCCCATGAGTATAGGAGGTCCAAGTGGTAAAATACAAAGAAGATGTCACTCTAAACTGGGAACTGTCTTATTCCCTTTCTCTTATAAGACCCTTAAATGTGCACCACACCTAAAAGCCATCAGAACCAGAGAGAGCTAACTTTGGCTGAGAGTCAAACTCCTACACAGCATCTCTCACTGTGTCTTCAATGGGATGGGGAACAAAACAGGGTGGAAAAGTTTGTGGGTTGAGATACAGACAGGGAAATCCCTTACCAGGGATCCCTGCTCTGGGCCTGAAGCCCCTCTATCCCTCCTCTTCCTCCATTCCCCTTGGGGTTGCTCTGCTGCTGCTCCTCCCTTGGCTTCCTCCTCCTCAGCCACTGCTGCCTTTGGCCTGTTCTGGAAACTGTTTCTCCCTCAGGCATCACCAGCTTGGATGGCAGGGATGTTCCCTGAATTTGGGTCACATGAAAAGAGCCTTATGAGACACATCACACAGTATATAAGAAGCAGTAGAGTCTTACATGAAACTTAAGAACTTAAAGTTCTTTTCCTGATATGAAGATTTATGGCTCAGAAAGTTATGGAAATATGTGTAGTCTCACAGTGGAGTTAGGCATTCTGGTAAGAGATTTGCCATATGTCTTCAGCTCTCCTGTAAATGGCTGTGGTTCTATTCAAAGGTATTATGCACAAGCCCTGAAGAAAGATGGCTGAAAAAAGGGTTTTGACAACAGGAATATATCTTTGTTAATAAGCTCCTTTGGAAATCTGAACAATTTTCCAGGATGTCATCTGTTCTCATTTCCCTTTTCTGATATTAATTAATTTTCTGATCACCACTGATGGATATGTTTCAAGTGAGCTATAGTATGTCAAACTGATTTATAGAATAAAATGTGTATTTACTATTCCTGGATCCTTCTTCAATTAATATTGTAAAAGTGTGCTATTTATATAGTCAGGGAGGCAATTTGTCAGGACAATTGCTATTATCTCTTCCACCTCTTAGCAATAGTATTTCTTACAGTAAAATTCCAGTATATGCATGAGGGCTCTTATAGGCACAGATTCACTCCCACTGCTTCCATATTTGTTGACAGTACTGTTTAATTTAGATTTTAATTTAGTCTTAAAATAAAGTATAATAACTTGAGTTAGCTATGGGTTTATATTACTAGTTCATTTTTGTTTTATGTTATCCATCTGTTAATGCATGAGTCCCTCAAAAATATAGCAATGTTCACCTGGTTTGAAAGCAAAGACCCCACCTCTTTGAGTTTTCAAAACAGGAATTTGTATCCCTGAGAAAAAAGAGCACCCCCATTAGGTCAAAACATCCATGGGATGAAAAAAGGTACGAACAGGGAACTACCCTTTGTTAGCTATTGTAAAAGGACATATTAAAAATTTGCTGAAACTAATTTAAAAAGAATATGGTTCCAAGTTTTTGTCTGGGATACACTTCAAGCTCTTCAAGTTTAAAAACAAATTAACTCTAGTGAAATAAATAGGGATATGTTTGGAATATCTTATCAAAATACTGTTTGAAAGATGTGTTTCTTCACTTTTAAGGTGCCTCATGAGTTTACATTAAATCTCCTAACTTAAGCCTTTGAAGGAAACAAACAGGGAAAGACGAATGTTAACTGAACTGATCCACCTCATCTGAACAACTGAACCACTTTAATACACAGTGAATAAAAATGTTGACTGAGATGAAATATGTGGAAGTTCTCTAGGAATTATTACACAGCCTATCCTGATCTTTAAAGAAAGGTCTTTTGCCTGAGTAAGTACCAAGTACACAGTTCCTGTGTCCCATTGGTTCATAAGCACCAGAAAACAAGATAGGCTTTTTAAGAGGGTCAGGTTCAATGTGTGTTGTAACAAAGTGAACAAAGTAAAACTTCTTTAAATGTTGGGGTGAGCTATCTGGCACAGGCAGAGATCAGACACTGATGTTAGTCAAATACGTGGTTTATTCCTGTTACACTGTATTGAGTCTATTATCTCTTGATGGGTGGTGGGATGACTGAACATCATGGAATGAAGAATTGCACTGAAACATCTGTTTTTCAGATTTCCAATTAATATGAACAGTCATTAGCAGCGCAGTTCTCAAAAAGATGCAGCAAAAGGTCAGAAGTTTTCCTGACATAATGATATTTCATTGCCATTAACCCAGTCAATGAAATAAAAAACCTGGCTTTTCATTTAGGGGCAACCAGGACTCAGGGAGTTTGGCTAATGGGACATGAAGATATCCCACTAAGTCATTGGTTTCATTTAGCCTAAGTCTGTAGTCTGAGTACCTGGCAGTGGCTGGTGCAAAAGGAATACAGACTCCTGGTTATTTTTGTTTTCACACCTAGTGGCAGATTTGCTAAGCAGTTTTGTTTTTTACTACAATTTATGCAGGAAAATTATGGGTAACATCTCACCTTGCATCAGTGTGTAGAGCACTTGAAGATTAGAGCTGGAAAAAAAAATTAAATAGGTGCCAAGTTTCTCAGGTTGCCAAGTTTCTTTAAATCTAATGTGATTCATGAGCAAGAGTCAGTTGGACTTTTCAAAATAACTTATACCAAAAGTCAGCCATTTGAGGCTACCTCTAACATCATCCAAATTCAGAACTTACTATCCTGAACTTAGAGCCCTTTAGCTAGCACTGAAGGAATTAAAATGAAAAAAAAAAAA
>VXAC01003892.1:1322135-1363248 GCA_013399225.1 Rhipidura dahli
AAAAGAAAAGTGTAAAAGATAACTATGAATTGTTCTTGATTGGAAAGTAAACCCCATCCCTCTGTTACCATTTCATAGCAAATGTACTGTATGAGAGAAGAGACAAGAGAAGCAGAATACACTAAAAACTTCAGTTCTAATGTATTTGAAATCATGCTCACAATATTATATGTTTTAGTGGTTTTTTTTTTAATCATTGTAGAAGATTCTAACCTTTTCATTACATTATTGGGGAAAATGGAGTAATATCTCTTCGCAAGGAGGCTCAATTTCTTTGTTTCTATTCCAGGATGAATTTAGGTAATCCAGTGTAAGCAAAATCTAAAAATATACTAAGACAATAAGGTCTTGAATTGATCTAAAGCAGAACTTAGCATGGAATTAGTTTGTGTTCCAATAAAAAAAAAATTTACATTAAAGATCTTAGATTTCTCCTTGATTTTAGTAGCAGAATAATTTGAGCAACCAAAAAGCAAGTTTCTTTTTACCCTTCTTACTGTAGATACACTTCTTGGTAGTAGACATGTGACATCCACAGGTACAGAGTGGAAGAATAAGCAACACCAAAAAAGGCACAGGAAGAACTCTCTGCCTTCTGCTAAAGGCCACTGAACTCTATGGAAGATTTTGAGTATAGGTCTTGCTTCTCCAATTTTACACAGTTCATTTTAAATAGTGACTTTTCTTGGGCCAGAAAGTGGGTGTCATTTTTCGATGCAAGGCCAAAACCCAGGTTAAGTGTCCCAGCTAATAAGTCACCTTAAAAACTGAACGCTTTGTCACTACAGCTTTTTGTGCCTCAGCATAAACCTCAGGAGGAGTTTTCAGAATTCTTGCAGAATATTCTGAGGTACCTTGATTCCCATGGGACTGAGATGGAGCAAGATGTATCCAGCATTAACAAGCTCTAGACTTGTTTAGAGTCACACTTTCCAGATACAGAAGAATATATCAAGCTAAGTTAGAAGAGATTTTAAGAAATTATTTTAGATCACTAAAGTTGGTTTTAGATGCCAGTTTCACCAGGGTATAAATGGTACTTTTAGATGACAAAGGTAAATATATACCACAACAGTAGGATTGGGTTCTAGCTCCAGGGACTCTGTGTCCTGACTAATATCCCAGCACTACAGCAAAATGATATGTGAATGCCAGCCATCTACGTCCTTTCCCCTCCACCCTTTTTCATGATATGATTTTCACACTAGTAAAGCTCAGACATGGGGGCTGATCTGCAGGTCACTCAGCCAAATTATGGGGACACTTGGATTTATATGACAAACTGCACAGTTTTTAGTTGTCCAAAAACATTCATTTCTGTGTTCTCTGTCCTAGAGTTGCTGAGTGATTCAGGCAAGTCACTGAGCTCTAGAATCTTATTTGTTGAGACACTGGAATCTTCATTTCATATTCTGGTAGAGTATTGGCAAGTGACCAAAATGAGAGAAACTTAATGCTGTTATTCTGTGCATCATTGTATTTACTCTGTTGCTTCTTGCACTAGGACATTTTCTGTAAATTGAACTGAGGAGAAGTAAAACAAATACAGTCAAGATACCATCAATCCCTTAGAAGATTTTGACTATAAAGAGCAATGTTTGTACTTTAAATAGGAGATACCAAAACTCATTTCCCTTCCTGTTATCTATATGCAGGTGGTCCTGTCTTTTTAAAGTGAGAACAAGATAAGCAATGAAAAGCAATTTCAAGAAAGGTCTTTTAACTATAAAAGTGAAATAAAAATCCCAGTTATATTCTATGTTATGTTTTGTCATATTGCTGAACTCTTGACAGCCATTACGTAGAAGGGCATTGCAAAAGGGGAATGGTCTCTCATATCAAAGTGAGGGTTTTTGTTTGCTTGGTTTTTTTTTTTATTCATGTCCTGTGATGACAAGAAGTAGACAGGTGACAATGAATGGCCTGTAGAAAAAAGAAAATAAATTTAAAAAACAAGCAAAGGCAAATAGTTGGGCCAATTATAATGAACAATCTCGTTTTTTTTAGCTTCATCCTGAATTGATGCCTTGGTTGATTCGGCTTCATTTGATTAATAATTTCCTCTCCATTTTTTCTTGATCTAACAGATAACTCAATGCATAATGGACTCTTTCCTTCCCAAAATCAGAAACATTGTCCAGATCCTGGAATGAACTCATGCAACTGAGTTGATTCTGTGCCCTATCTCATCCTCAGGAGGGAAGAACCATTATAGCCGTATTAGTTTAAGCATGAACTTTTACCCTTCCAAAGGAGTTGACCATTTGGAAACAGAACTGGAGTATATGAAATAAGCACAATTTCACATGCTTTTCCAGTATTAAAGAATGGCACAAAAGCCCTGTGGACTTATTTGTTTAAAAAAACCTGTACTGCAACATGTGTTTCCCCATCACCCTAAGGGGATCAGTGCTGTACTCGGAGTCAATACAAGCCTTGCAATCCCATCCACAGCACCACAGCAGTTTGTGTCAGCCCAAAATGATAATCTCAAGGTTGTCCATTTCTTTATGACGGGGAACACAGTGATTAAAATCTCTTTCTTCTCACAGTCTTCTGAAATGGCTCTGTGTCTTAGGTTTCTGTCTGTGGAGTACAAGGCTATCATTTCTGTGCTCTGGGATGTTATCATAGGGTAATCCTATTAAAAATTGTGGCATTCCACAGTCCACATATGGATTGCAAACAAGTATTGCAATGACTAGCACAAACTCTAGTCTCTATGAACTTTTTGTCAGGGTTCAGAGGGCACTCACACTTTGCACCTCTTCCAGGGCATCTCTTCTTCCCATCTCTCCACTGACAGCTCCAGAGTCCATTTCAGGTCCTCTGGGCCGTCAGTTCCTGACTCAGTGGCACCACAGGACATTGGTCTCCAGCTCTGGCAGATCCCTGCCCTCTGGCCAAAATGCACCAGGACAATCCCATCAATGGGACAATGTCCTGGCCTTATTCCACCTCCACCCCCAGGGAGGTGCCAGAGCCCAGGGCTGATGCTGTCCTCTCCTGTCCCTGATGACCCCAGGCTGCCCTGCTCCAGACTGTAATGTTGGGACTGACCTTAGCTACCACACTGCCACCCTTGGAGAGTTTCCATGGCTCCTTGACTCCAGTCTCAGCGAATTGCCACCCTCCATTATGTCCTGATACTTTTAGAGTTATACCCCAAATATCATAAATAATCAAGCTTAATTTAAAAATAATTACATTTAAAAGTAGATAATCTCTCTGTTGCTTACATGATAGCTAACTACCTTTAAAAGCTGTTTCAATAGATCCTTTTATTTTTTATGGAAACATTCAAATTAGACATGTTTGTCCACAAACTAATGATTGCCTCATGGAACAAAGGAACACTGAAGCCTTGTTCTCTTGGCAATGGGTACTGCTACTGGACTTGCCATGAGGTTGGAGGGTTTCATGTCACAGAATATGTGTCATGCTTTTTCACAGGATATTGTAGAAAGGAATGGTATATGAATAGCCTTCCTTCTCTTTGAAGCACCTTTTAGGTGCTACCTAAGGAACTAGAAAACTGTAGCTAAGACCTTTTTTAAAAGTCTTTTTAGTTGGATGTGAAAACTGTGTTCCAGAGGTATATAGGGTAAACTTATTCACTAATATGCACAAAAGCTGTATAATTGCACAAACATCATTTCTTTAAGGAATGTGAAATAGATGCACAAGGCTCTCATCACAGAAACTTCAAGAGAACCCTAGTTATTACTCCCAGATTTCTTAATCCTTTATTTTTGTAATTTCCTGCAGTTCTTTGCAAAAAAAAACCCTTAGACTGTTCCTGCAGATTTGCAGGAATGCAACTTTTTGCAACACATCACACAGCCTGGCTCTTGGAAAAGGAATGAGGCTGTGATACAAGCAGAGTACAGGGAAGAGTGCCAGAAGCCGTAGAGTAGGGAAGAGAAGTCAAAACCACAGACAGAACTGCTGATGCCAGGATTGCCACTTCCTAGTTCAGGCTCTCAAGTAGTACGTTAAACATTTGCTAGTTTTTAAAAAAAAGAATAAGCAAGCTCACTAGACCCTTTTGTGACAGTTTTTCAAAATGCAAGCCGGTTATTTTAAACTGCTGCCCAGGTTTCATAATTTCCTGTAAGTGTTGAAATGAGAAACTAAAGGAAAATGAAGAATAAATAAATAATAAAAGATATGTCTCTTTTCTTTTTATTCCTGACCTGTTTCACAATAGCAGAAACTGGGGCTTTTATATCAATACCAGACAATTTGTTGTAAACTGGGGGATGCTTGACCAATCAGTCAACTCTAATGGTGCATATGCAGGATTAGTATATTTTCTATTTTCTTTTCCAGGGTGAATCTGAGTGACTCACAAGCACATGCCTACAGTATAGATGAATTCTTAGATAAGTTATTGATTTATCTGAATTCAGTATTTCTCATATTCCAGTCCACTGTGAGCATTTTGAATAGAAAAGTCTAACCAGAACAATGTAGATAGTCAGAAATTTCATGTTGCTCCAAGGATAAATTCTTCCAGTGACATTTTAAATGAGTGGCTGAGTCAGTGCTTTGGTGGCATGTAACCGTGAGCCCTTGAGCTAATATCCCCTGGAAATTATACTTTCAAGAACAGTATTTTTTCTCACTTTCATCTCCTTGGACTGCCTGCAGCAAGGGCTGACTCAGTTATCGATTAGTAAGATGAAGTCTAATGAAGCTGAAGTAAGGGACACTCAGCTGAACCTGTTAGCATGTCAGTGCTGAATTTCACTTATTACTGTAGAGAAAGCATATTGTCTTACTGTATTCAGTGCTCTGATACTGTTCTTTAGAGCAGATCAGGTACTGAAACCTTCTGGAAAGAATCCAGTTCTAATTTTAACTGCTAAATAGATAAATTGGACAGAGATAAAATAGCTGTCCAACAATACAGTGATAAGTCTCATTTATTATGCAGCCCTTTTTAAAACCATGCAGTTTTTATTTCAAAGGATAATTAGAGATAAGTTCTCAGTTTCACTGTAATTTGCTATAAACAATGCTTTTGTTTCAAACTGCATTCTATTTCATCAGATATTGTTGTAAAAAACAATGTTTTCTGATATACATCAGCAAGAGCTCTTGTGGCTTTAAGGCTGGCTTGTTGAAATATCTTTTTTTTTCTCCACAGATTTTTTAAATGCATGTAAGTATCTTCTTAAGGAGGTATGCTGTTCAAGAAGACTTCTAGAAAAGGCATATTGAAAGATCCCAACTTGGTGGTCAGGAAAACAAGGGCAAGTTACTTATGTGCTACTGAGTTTAGGCACTGCCTTGATTTTTTTTTTTTTTNTTTTTTTTTTTTTTTTTTTTTTTTTTTTTTTGTGTTAGCTTCTCAAAGGCAAAGATTTTGATCCAGCAAAGCAAATAACAATATATTTAATTCCTAAGATAAGCATGTGAGGATCTATAATTGATTTAAATATTAAATCACTGATGATTCTGGACCTCTGTGTGGAAAAGAACATTTTCTTTTCTACATTCTTTTCTCCACTGAGGCAATGTAACTTTTTTATTTCCTTTTTAAAATTTCATCTGCCTTCAGCAATTGCATATGGCTAACCAAAGATAGTTCTGGATTTGTACCTTCATAGCTGCAGATTTCTAGTGACAAAGTCTTCAATCTTGGGAACACAGCTGCTGCCATGCCAGTTTCTGTGCCATCCTGTTGCTCTTTGCACATACCTACTGTTCTTCAAGTTATCATCAGTGCATGCATGAGAAGTCACTCATTAACAAGTACTTATACACCACATTCCTCATGATAGGTGTTTCAAATTCTGTACTGCCTGGAAGTCCATGATGTGGAATAAGGTTCTTGTTGGAGTGGGGACGACATAGAATCTGGTCAAAGAAGAAAAGAAGACCTTCTCTAGCTAAGAAATCTTGAAATCTAAATGGAAATCTCAGCAATACACACAGCTTGGAGACCCTGAGAAAGCCAGGATTGTTTCTTGCAATAGAAGTAAGTTGCTGTTCATTTATCTATTTTGTGTAAGAACAAAAGTGAATTTTAAGAATAAAGAGAACAAAGTAGTTACTTTTGCTCAAACAAGTAAATCTTCTTCCCACTCAGTACACAAAGACACATTTGAAAAGTGGAGTTCAAGGAAATGCAGTGGGAATCATTATAAGATGTATATATAGCCAACACATTATTATCCCCACCCTTTCATAACAATAGACTGTCTGTTGTTGCTGTACAAGACGGTCATGTAGAAGAAACCACACAAATCTGAGATGTAGAAAAATGGCAGATGAGCCGCGCTTTTCTGATTTTTTTCAGGGGTTTTTATAAGGTAGATCGTGAAATGTGCTAAGTGTCACAAAATCATTGGTTCTATGGACTGGCCACCCCCTGAGGGGCTGACTTAAAACCTGCACATAACAGAAAAATGTTTTTCTAACCGACATCATCACTATCTGAGAAAAACAAGTGCAGGTACAAAACAGTTTACAAAATGGTAACATTGCTTAGGCTAGCATATATGGGACAGAGTTCTCACATAAACACTAGAGAGCTAAAGGGTTTCTCTGCAAAAATACTCTAGCAGCATCCACAGTCTGTCTTATTTTTTTACATTCATTGAGCTACCACTTATCAACACTTATGCTGTCAGCAATTTCTAAATTGTTTAGTGCGCCACTGCAAGACTGAGCAATGGCTGCGTTGTAACTGCCTGTACATTTCCCCATACATTGTCAGAGGTGGAGAAAATAGCTACAAAATTGATCAGAGGAAAAAACTCAATTTCCATTGGCTACTTGTAAGAGATGGCCTGAAGACCCTTCATCTGTCTCACAATCATCTACACAGAGCAAGGCAACCTGGCTGAGGTGGGGAGCTTGCCCAGCACAATGTGCCTGAACTGGTCCTGGGTGCAGTTTGCAGTGGGCCATGTCAGTCCTGCTGTCACAGCGGCGGGAGCGGCACGGGACACTGTCTGTGTACCAGTGCTGTGCCGTTAACTTGAGACAATGGGTCTTATCCCCTCACCTGTTGGCTGCCTCCCCCTCGCTTTCAAAAAAACTATAAAGGGACTCTCTGAGAAGACGAGGACAAGATCTCCCCATGGAAGAAGATGGATCTTCGAGGATTCTGTCAGCTGTTGGGAGCTATAACCCCCCCTCCCCCCTCTTTTTCTCTCTATCCTTTGTTTCTCATATCTCTCCCTCTCTATTGTGATCACACTATGTTGGTACACAATAAAGTGCATTGAGTTGATTGAAACTAAAAAACTTTCCCCGCTTCTTTTGCACTCTGAGATTCGGTTAACGAACCATCACAACCCCTGCTTTATGTTGGCAAATTATGACACTGCTGAATATAGGATTTGGCTTTTATACCCATCACTGCTCTTACCAGTTTTAAGCCCTGCACAAATATATAGGGATGTAAGAGAAATAAATTGCAAAAGTCTGTATGACTTTGTAAACTATACCTAGAAACTTCCACAGAAGCTTTCTCCCACTCATTTTACTGTAGAAATGTCTAAATTATTAGGTCCATTTGAGTGGTTTGTTAAATCAAAAATCTATTTCACTTATTCTGTATTACTCTGTATCTACCTGAGCTTTTCCTTGACTGATGAAACTCATGGATGTTGTGTCCAAATCATGAATCACATAAAGTGATAAAAAAGGGCTTTCTTATTTTAATATCCCCTTGAGCCCTAGAAGAAAGCTCTTATACCCAGACTGACACAGTGATAGATCCTATTCCACTCATGCATTTGATAGAACATGTCATCATCATTTACTATTTTATTTCTTTTCAGCTGGGGATGTGTGTATGTTTGTGGAGAAACACAGGCTTAAAAAGAAAGTCAAAAATAATGTTTTCATTGTGTGTTTGGACAAGACATATATTTTAAGTGCTTGGTTTCAGAATCAGACAAAACACTGCTGAAGCTTAAATGACTTCTTAATAGTACGAGGCAATTTAGATGCACTTAGAAGTGACACAGCTTCCATTGCTGGCCAATTGTTAAAGGAAGCATAATTTGTCAAAATGGTCTCCAAAATGATCCATTTTTTAAATGCCTCCAGTGCCTACATATCCATCTGAAACATATTCCTGAGTGTTTAAAAGTTATCTAATAAATTTTGCTGTAGTGTATTCTGTTTGTGCCTCAGAGACCATTACCAAACCCATACTCCCAGTGACAGCCTCATGGTACACAGTTTTAATTCTGACCTTCCCCTTCAAGAGAACCAGCTATTAAATTCTGAATTGCAGCACTTTTCAAAATCTGTTGAGCTGCAGACTTTGTAAACAAACTAATCCATCAGCGGATATCAGCACTATATGTGAAAAAGGAAGAATAATTTGATGGCTATGGGTAGGAGGACAATGAACATGTTAAATTAATGGGAGATATTACTTGGGAAAATGTAAGCCCTTTCATAAAAGTCCTTTAAAATTTTAATTCTTTTCTTTCCCACCTCTAAATCTCATGTTCTGGCAGTGACTATAACAACAATATGGTTCCTGATAGTTTTCCTGGAATAAAAGGCCTGCACTCAGGCCAAAGTCTGCATTTTTCCTCTTGGGCCGTATGTAAATATGGGAGGAGAGTTTGATTTTATAGGCTCTGACCCTCTCTTCCACAAATTATTTTGAAATTCTGTACCCAGAAAAAAAGGCAAGTGGAATCTTGAAATTATTTAACTCCTCTGTTTTCCACAGAACTAGAGGAGCAATAATATGACTTTGAGTACAACCTAATTTGAGAGAATGATTTATTCAAACATCAGTGCAGTACAAGCTTGTTAGTTCCTCTCCCCAGCTTCCCAAGCAATACCAGAAAAATATCAATACAGTGGTAGTGATGCCATGATGATTTTTTGCCTGTTCTTTTGTACCCCTTTTTATAGCTCTTTGTATTCTTAGTGTTTTTTAGCCTGCATTCTTAGATTTACTTTGTTAAGCTGGGAGACTGAACATTTTAGAAGCCTCGTATTTAGGGATTAGTGTGCCCCAGACCCCAAGGTCCTCTCCAGAACACATTATGTAAACTAAGATAGGACCATCCAGGGGGAAGGTTCCTTGGGAAAGGGGGCTCACTCAAGCCTCTCATTGGGGAATCTTTGATAGATGTGCTAATTAGTAAGGTAATGTTATACCACATCTTTGGTGGGTGTGCATTGTGGTGTGCATGTCGGCACATTCCACCTGGATGTGATGCACCTAAGGATCCTTAAAATAAATACCGAGGTAAAACCCCTTTTCCCCTTCTAACTGTTTTTGGCTCTTGATTTTAAGACCAGGAAAAGGCACCAGTAGCAGTAATATTATTACTTATCTGCTAACACTTAGATCCACCACTGAGGGGAGGTCGTGTTGGTGTTATTCAAACACATGAGAAAAACATGGACCACATAGAGACGGGCTTCAATTTGGCATGGAAAGGATGGTGCATTCTTAACCAGGTCCAGAAGTTCATCACCAGCACAGCACAAAGCAGCAGGTCTGGGCTCTGGGCTGAATCCTAATGGATCAGAATTTCCCATGGGAATTGCATCATTCAAATCAAAGATTTTACAGAAGCAACAATCCTCCAATACCAGGTATTGAAAACCAGCACCGTCAAGTGGTTAAGGCCCTTGCCTGGGTACAAAAAGAGTTTTTCCTGAGTTTTGCCATTGACTTATTCTGTGACCTTTGGCAAATAACTTGTCATTTGGGTTTACACAGGCTTTGTCCAGCCTGGGATAATGTTGAAATTTGAAAACTCCCTTATTGTGGATCAGTGGTCTCCTGCCCCCGGAGTGCACCCCTATAAGATAAATAGCAAATGTGCAATATAGAACTACGAGCTGCACATGTTCTTTTTCTATCTAGCTAAAAATCCCCCCTCACCAATCTTCAAAGACTTCAGGAAGGCAGAAATGGGAGATTTATTTCCATATGTACTCATTATTACAGCAAAGACAAAGGGAAATGAATTCTCATTCAAGGTTTGCAAGTTCTGCTGGGATTTACATTGCCAGGGCAATTTCACTATTAATGATCACCAAAATAAAGATGTGGAAAGTCAGAAACTTGAAAATCCTTAGATTTCCATATTCAGTAGCCTCTTGCCTTTTTTAAGGGTTTCTGTGTTCTATAATTCAGGTTTCTATTTCTTTTCGAGATAGGTCATGTATTCCCTTGTATAAAACCTCACTCATAATATTTTATATTTTCTTTTTAATGAAACACCCTAAAGCTTTCAAAATAAAATATGTATCTTTTGAAATGTGTACTTTTTTTTATGCACACATGCAGTTAAACTTATATACAAAACTGTTGAGTGAGTTTAAAAGTTTAAAAAGCTTATCCCAGAACTGATTGTTATTTACTGAAGGGGAACTCAGTCTGAGAGATCATAACTAGAACAAGTCCTATGAAAACTACTTTATAGTATAGAGAAAACCAGATTTTTTTATTTTGCATATATTAAGAAAATCATGGGTTTATTTTGCAGAGAAGACTTCTTTCTGGGAAATAGACCACAGTTTCTTCCAAAGGAGTAACTTTTGGACCTTTCCCTATTTATTTCAAACTTTGGAAAGGGATTATCAGATCAGACCAACTGATATAAAATGGCATTACTTCATTTTTCTGCAGAGCTGCAACATTCTCACGGTGCTGAGGGCTCTGGTTTGGGGGCTGCTCCTGATTGCCCCCATCCCTCCCTCTGGCCTCCCAAGAATCCCCTGCTGATCCTGACTCCATGGAGTCACCAAACTTTGCAGCACACTGCCAGTTCACTGGACCTTCCCAGAAGTTCTTTTGCAATGTATCATGATTAATAAATGGGCTTTACAGAGTCAATGAAAAAAATTGTTTCAGTGGTATGGGAGGCTTTAAGAACTACCCAGCCCAAGCTGGCAAGCAAAGAACTGAGGGAAAAGATTTATAGAAATATAAATATGTGTCACACGCCTTGCACTTCATGTAATGGCAACAGGAAGTGAGCAGAGTCAGTGATGAACATTACAAGTTGGAGTAAATATGCTGTGAGGATTGAGAGTCATTAAACCCCCAAAAGAAAGGGATAAGATAAATTAATTCTGAAGAGTACATAAGAAGTTAAACAGAGTGGTGATAAGGTTTGGAGATAGAGAGGAACAAACAGTGGAAACTGAGGTCCAAAACATCACTAAGGAGCAGCACTGGGATCTCAGAAGCAGCACAAGAACTTAATATTCCCTCCAGTGATCAAATCTCCCTCAGTCAGAGTTTTGCTTACTTAGAGTAAACATATTTGATGCAGTGTATAGTTGTTGATAAAAAAATTATTCCTTTGTGGCTGCTGAGGGTCATTTCACTTGTGCTTTGAAGGGATACAGAGGAGGATTTCATCCTCTCAGCAGGGTCTCCTTTGCTGCCTCATTTTAAAACCAGCTTGTGAATAGGACTGTGAACGTCAGCTGGGTGGCCTGACCTGAGAGAGGCAGCAACCTTCAGCTGATGTGCAATTATTCAGGTGAATAAGTTAATTTTGGTGGGTATTGTACAAACTTAAGAATGCAAAACCACCTTAAGACCACCTTGGAACTTTAGCAGAGATCACTGTAGTCTACTGCAGACTGTCATTTTAAGATTATCTTCCTCTCCTGAAATATATCACTTATATAAATATATAAGTTAATATATAAAAATAGTATATAAATATAAAAGTTAAGAAAAATGTCATTGAAAATAGAAATCAAAAAGATATCTGGGCTAAAGAAAGCCTTTCTTCTTTAAACGCTGGAGTGGGGCTGAACAAATAATTAAATTTTGAGTTTGTGTGAGCTCTGAAAAAAAATATTTTGGACTGAACAAAATAAACTGCTTTTCTCAGAAGTAAAGTGTTTTTTATCATTAAGTAAAAATATATTTTATTTCAAGATCAAGAACAAATACTATTTTTTGCCTCAAATTGCTTTCAGAAGTGCATTTGCAAAAATAATTTTGGGAAAAAATATCATTGCTATTTTAAAAGTCTTGAAATAAAAACCATTATTTTAAATTCCTTTTTGATGGCTTTTATGATTGACAGAAATCTGTATTTTTCAGAGGAAATCACTCTTCACCCATCTTTACTCAAGAGACTATAGATCATACAGCTGAACTCAGCTCAAAATAGTCAGCTTCTCTTCCAATTTTTTTCTTTTGTGCTTACAGGAGCTTGCTTTGTTTTGTTTGCTCTTTTTAATTTTAACTAATTCCCTGCTTTTACTCTACTTCTAGGATAACTAAGTGAATATGAGAGTGTGCCTCATTAATCAGTTTTACCAAAGGGAGGAAAACAAAAACGAGAAGTCAAAAATGCAGAAGGAGAAGCACTGTTATGAGGGGCATGATCTTCTAGAAAGAAATCAAGAATTTAGATAGAATATTACGTATAAGAATGGGTCTGTCTATCCAAAGCTGAAAAGTAATTTATTTTTTTCTCATGTTTGACATTTAGAATCATATAACATCCGTCTATGATCCCAAAAAATATATTGATATATCCTGGAGAAAGTCGACATAGCACTTTTGGAAGGACAATTCTTTCAAATAACTGCTGCACATCTAAAAAGCAAGCTGCTCTTTCAAAAATAATTGCAGTGAGTAGAAGGAAAGCTAATAGCAGTACATGCAGACTCCCTGCAAAACAGCAGATGCAGAGGTTCTCAGGCTACCTGAATTATTTATCGTTAATTCTGCACATCTCTAATAATGTCTGAGGCTTTACAGGTCTCTGAAACACATCCAAGAAAAATGCACCCATATTCATGCACCTGCATACTTTCAATTATAAATTCCATGGATTGCATGAGCCAGCCATTTAGAAATTTTGGCTGAATCATTCAGAGGGTAATTCGACACACTTTGTGCTGCGGTCTGCAAAAGCCTCACATTTATTTGCAGGCATATTAATTTTAATTCAATGACTTTCAAACATGACGTGATTCATTAGCACAGACATACAGGAATCACAATACCATCATGGATCAATGTTCCTTCCAGTCTGAGTTTGACTCCCCTTCTGCACATGGATCCAGTAACACAAAATCCTACCAAAATCAATGAGACTGCACTGACATAGGATGCTCAATAGGTGAGGTGTTTGTTGGGCACAGTCCTTCAGTAATATCCAGAGAAAAGATTTCTCAATAGGAAAGTGGGTATCTCAGTAACTTTTGTGGATCATTAATAGCTAATGTTACTTACTTAATTATTTTTCTCTTTTAAATACGTTTCTACCTCCTTATGTATATGCATATAAATCACCATGAATTTTTTTAAACATAAAAATCTCAATTACACATGTAACATTAGTCAAATATCTGCAATCAAATCCAAGTATTTTGTAATATAAAAAAATAAACATCCAAAAACTTGCAATAAACTGATGTTTAAACAAGCAATAGATTATTGAACATCTGAAAAATCTAAGATTTAAAATACAAGGATTTAAATTTGAGGGTCTGGATGAAACAATCAGGATGAAAAGAAAGATCAGATAAACCTTCTGCTTTCTCAGTGTTTAGTTATTTTTTTCTTTCCCAGAATCATTTCCTGGACAGAATGGACTAGCCTTTAAATGGATTTAGCCTTTAAATGTCCTGTGTTGATGCATATATTTTTTTTTAAGTAACAAATACTTAGATCTTATTTCTTCAGCTGTTATATTGTTCAGAAGGTCCTTTGATTATTACAGCTTTAGAGTCAAGAAAACTGAGTCCCTAAGAGTAGGACTTCACTATGTTTGGTCTGTACAAATATCAAATAAACAACTCCTTCTGCAAAGACCCAGAGTATGAGAAGTATTTGTAGTGATGCAATTCAGGTACAGGATAAGACACCAACTATCTGCTGACTAAAGCTAAGGAGAGCTGGGACTGCCTTCTAATTTAGTCCACATTCAAGAAAGACCATGACTGCAAGTTATCCAGATGTTTTTTGCTTTCCAAAAAGCCCCAAACATACATGTTAATCATAGAACACAAAACTCAGAGTAGCAGTCTAGAAAGATTAGGACCTGAGCTATATTTATTTTAAAGTTTTTTTGTTAATTTCTTTGTTTCTTGTTTGGGTGGGGGGGTTTTGTTTGTTTGTTTTGTAGTATATTTATTTGTTGGTTTGTTTTTAATATTGACTCTTGGCATTTCTGTATTTCAGGTCTTTATTCTAAAAATTTATTATCACTTCGCTACTTTGCAGTGAAGTTGTCAAGATAAAGTCCATTAATGGTTTTGAAGTGCTCAGATAACAGAGTTTATGTTGTCTGTAAAGATATTTTACTTAGATTTTTTTCCTGACACATACTTGCTTGCTTTCCTCAGCAATTGTTTCAATAGTGTGAGGATTAGAAACAGCATTAACTGAAACTGAAGATTTCTAGCCCTCATTTGTTCATTAATTGCATCACAAGACGGAATCTGGTATTTCAGCGTATGGTTGGTCTGCAAGCCTCACTGAAAAGAGATGACTACACCTGGGATGTTGTACCTGCAAAATCCTCTGCTGGTTTCCTTGAAACAGTCAAAATCAGCTGTCCTAGGCTGAAAATAACTCAGTTTAATTTCACCACAATCCAGCCCTCACAAGGTTCTGGTGAAACACTTTTCACTCAACAACCAAAATGCAACAACAACATTTAAAATGTTTCTGGAACTGCTGCTGTTGCTTCTTCCTTGTTTTCTCCGTGTTCTTCCATCCTTGGTAACCTCCAGATGAGCTTTGTGGAACCAACACTAACCCAGCACAGTTTGTTATCTGAGGCTCTGTTCATGATTATGAATTCCTACACACATCCTGCTGTTGAGTGTTGGATTTCTTTGCTAGTGTGAGATGAATGTGTCTAGCACTAAAAAAATATATATATACAGAACTATAGCCATGCTATTCTAAGAAATCTGCCAATTTGCAAAAGTATCAAAAATAATGTAATAGCATAATCTCCCTTGGATCTGAACTGCTTTGTAGTACAAGCACTTTTGACCTCCCTTAATAGGCAATTAGAAATTCTGAGTTGTTTCCAGTTATTGACGAGTAACTATGAGGCTTTTAAAATCTCATGAAAAACCCTGTGAGAAGGAGAAAAAAAAAAAAAACGGAGTGTTGTAATGGGTTCAAACAAAAGCCAACATGTACACAAAACCTGTTTCTCAGGGGCCATTCTTCTGAAAGGGTCTGGAAACATCTATTTACCAAAATGCACAAAGAACCGATTTCATGTATTCAAAGCACAGTAACCCAGTGCACTTTACAGCTGTTATTATGATATAAGTATAAATAAATTGGCATTTAGATGCCTAAAACAGGTCTGCTTGAAGGGGGTTCCCTATGAGCCAGGTGCTTTTGGACATGGACTCTGATCATTGAAGGAGAACAGGTTTTCTTTATCATTGTTTTTATTTTTATTTTTACAGGATACCGGCAGTACCAATTAAGCAGGAAGTGAGACTCCTTTCACAAGAGGTCTTCTAGGAGAGGAAGAAAAAGTATTGGAGATGATGACTTGCTAACACAAAAACACAGAAAACCAAAATGGGTGTGTAAGAAACTGTAAGTTATTTCAGCTATATTCAGTTTTATTCAATGTAGAAGTAGAGACTGATCAGTTTAGTGACTGGACTCTGTGATCTTTTGAGACAGCCCAAGGGTGTTTTCCAGAAAAAAAAAAAAAAAATTAAGTTCCTTTAAATACTTACATTTGCTCTTAAAGAAATGACACGTGTCAGAGCTGCCTCCCATAGTCTGAGCAGATGAACACATTGTTTACTTGGGGTTTGTGTGATTTCTTTTCCATTTTAGATACATACAGCGTCTCAGTTTCTTGAACAATTTAGTGATCTTTCTGCACTTATCTTTATTATTCAATACTGGACTGTTTTGCTGAAGAACTCTGGTTCCTCTTCCTTGCCTACTTGTGGCTGGACAACACCTTGAATCTCTAAGGATTCATGCAGAAAATATATTTTCTGTTCACTATGAGGAGAGGACATCAAGACAAAAAAAAAATAGAACTGCAAGTAATGGACTGGAAAGAAAACATACACAACTACACTTGCTTATGGATGTGCAAAGTAGTGACTTTAAACATATAATTATCTCATAGGGACTACAGAAATGTGCAGCTGAAAAGCGATATATTGGATACAAATTCCTTACAATCCTGTGTACATATAATTTCATTGCCTTTTGTGTAATACTGAAAATTTCCTATGCCTGTTTTAGATTTAAGTCATAAAGCTGTTATAGTTGTTCAGTGTTTTTCTAAACAATTCTTCCCCACTGCTCCTGGATTTTATAAAACAAAGCAAAACAAAGGCTTTTTCCAGCTGGCATATTACATGGAAATTAAAGAAAATATATTTCTCAGACATTCAATCTTTTCAACACACAATATATCTTCCTGCTGCACTGCATTCAAAACTACAAACAACTAGAGAAACACTGAGACAGAACAGTTTGTGCAAAGATTTTCTTAAGTCTCAGTCTAGCAAAATGAGATGACCTTATTCTCAAAAATGAGATATTGAATTTGACTTGATTAACTTTTATTTAGTATTATGAAATCTGATGAGTCCTATTGATTCTCAAGTCTATAACTCTATCCCTTTAATTCCTCCTATTATCAGCATTAGATACTGATTGATAATGTTAAGAGGTTCCATAACTGTAGAAACTGATTCTTATGATTAATTTGATATATCTGATGACAATCATAACCTTTGATAATTTTAGTATCTCATTAATTGAAAGACTGCTACATTGATTTACCTGTGCTATGAAAAATAATCTGACAAATGCAATATATCAAATGGGTTTTGACTTCTTTGTGTAATATCTAGTTATTAAAAAAGCGAATGCTTTTTAGTCTTTTGGGGCAAGGGGCCCATTGAAATTCTCCCTTTTGTCAGGGGTAAATCAAATCATGAAGGTTAAACACTCTTGGGAAATGTTGGGACCTGATGAGGCACATCCCATAGTCCTGAGAGAACCTGAGTAGTTGTTGTTGCTAAGTCACTCTCTAACATATTTCAAAAGTGTGGTAGTCAGGTGAAGACTCATGTACTGAAAACAGGGAGACATGATGCTCATTGTCAAAAACAGTCAAAAGGAGGAGGTTGGGAACTACTAACCAGTCAGCCTGAGCTCCATGTGTGGTAAGATCATGGGACAGATCCTCCAGGAGGACATGTGGAAACCAATGGAAGATGGGAAAGTGATTAGAAACAGCCAAGATGACTGCACCAAGGGCAATACATCCTGACAAATCTGGTGACCTTCCTGTGAGTGACTGCATCAGTGGACAAGGGAAGAGTTATGGATGTAATCTGCTTGTAATTCTGTAAAGTCTTTAATATGATCCCCCACAACATTCTTGCTTCTAAACTGGAGAGATAAGGGTTTGATGGATAGATAGCCAAAGGAACGTGGAATTGGCTGGATGGCTGCATCCAAAGTGTGTCAGTCAGAAGCTCAGTGACCAAATCGAGATCACTAACAAGTGATGTCTTTCTGGGGTCCACAATGGGATGAAAATATTTAACATCTGTATCAATGGCACAGACAGTGGGATTGAGTGCACCTTCAGTTCCTGTGCAGATTACACCAAGTTGAGTGGAGTGGTTGATTTGCTGGAGGGAAGGAATGCCATCCAGAACACTTGAAGAGTGTTCCCAGGTGAACCTCATGAAGTTTAAAATGCCTGGTGCCACACCTGGGTCGAGGCAATCCTCAGTGTCAGTGCAGGCCAGGTGATGAATGGATCAGGAGAAACCCTGCAAAGAAAGACTTGGTGATGTTGGTAGATAAAAAATTGAACATGGACTGGAAAAGCTTGTTTCCAGACCAGAAAGCTTATCATATACTGGGCTGCATCCAAAGAAATGTGACCTCTTTCTCCACTCATGAAACCCCCACTTGAGTATTAATTTAAATGAGGATCTGCTAGAGTGGGTCCAGCAGTGGCCACAAACAGTAGGGAGGGCTGGAACACTTCCCTTGTGAAGTCAGGTTTAGAGAGTTGGGGTTACTCAGCCCTTCAGTCTATAGAGAGCTACATAATACATTTTGCATTTAATTAACAGCATTACAGGTAAGATACTTCTCTAGGTTCAAACTGACAACAAAACTGTGATGTACGTGCTGGAGTTATGCCTTTAGCAGCCTTGCAAGGGCAGCAGGGGGAGATCAATAGAAAGTTAATTTTATTACTTTTTCCTTGTCAGATAAAATGGCCTTCTGTTGGTCTTATATTTTACATATAAAATACAGAAAGTAATTATCAAAGGTGAATGCCTATTTGATATGATTGCTTCCAGACACTTCCAAGTGCCAAGAAGCAGAATACTTTCATAAATTTGGTAAAGCAAGAGTGATAGACTTATATTACTTCTGTGAATGAGGAGGGGATAATTAGATAAATCAAAATACAACAAAAGGATGTCCAAATTACTTAGGTCCTAATTGAGCAGAGCTCAGAACTAGTGAAGCATGATCAGAAATACCATGTGATCCAATTTTAAGGCTGACCCTTAACTCCTATAAAGGAATTTTGAATGTTTGCTGTTGGAGTGTAAAAAAACCCCACCTACATTGGGACAAATGCTGGTATGCAAATTTTGTATTGTGTTTGAACAGTCTTAGTTTTTCCAGTGATTTCCTTTAGGATATCATCACAGCCTTGATTTTCATGTGGGGTGTTTTGTTTGTTTTTGTGGGATTTGTTTGTATTTTGTTGTTGTTGTTTGTGGGTTTTTTTGTGGTGGTGGTTTTTTTTTTTTCCTGACTCAAATTCTTCTGAAAAATTGAGCAAAATGCACACTGGTAATTGCACACTTTCCAACACTACTTTGCAGAAGAAATCTCATTAAAATAGCTGCTCCTCACCCCTCAGTTTTCTGATGCTTTCAAATCAAGGATTAAAAAACTACAGGCAAATTGTTATGACATACACATAGGAAAAGCTTGGTTTATGTCCCAGCTCATTGGCTGGCTCACTTGAGACTAACAGCTCTCCTACCCACTCATGAAATTATTCCCCTGGACCTATGATCTAATGTTGTAAGTTATTGATGGAGGTGCAGAGGAGATGATTTTCCCAGTGCATGACTGATTTTTTTTTTTCAAATTTTGTGAAATGCCCTTCCCTTTCTGTGATAAAATTAAGATTCTTAACATATTACATGGAAGAGTAAAAAGGGATTTTTCTTTCAAGAAGAATTTCAGAGCCTTACTTTTAATATGCAGCTATGTCTCTGAGTCAGGAAAGGGTTTGAATGTATGTCTCCAATTTTATATTAATGGCTTTGAATATTGGCTATTGACTAAAAAAAATACATGCATAGAGTCATTTTCCCACAAAGCACACTTCCCTTGATTACACCCTTGAGATATTTTACAGAAAATTTTTAGTTTTAAAACTAAATCTTTAGTTTTAAAGAACTACCATTTTATGTTTATTTTTGCTTGTGGTTAGAAGTGCTGTGAAAATCCCTTTTTCTCTGTGTGGTCACACTAACATGCTCAAGAATTTTTCTTTTTGATTAAGTACCAACTGTACTTCTGTCAATTTGTTGATCTGATTAAGACTCTAAACCTATGTTCAGCCTGAATTCTACTATTTGTTTCAGACACAAAGCAGATCTGAAATGAAAAGTGTTTTTTTTTTTCCTCCCAACAATATATAGAGCATTAACCTTAGAAAAATTTTTAAAAAATAGAGGTACTACATCCCATATAAACTTTCGTAATGGATTTGGATTTTATCTGTGGATTAAAACCCTGTTGGCTATCCCTGCTTGGATTTGTTTAGAAATACCCCTTCACTACTGATCTTGCATAATGCATGCAGATAAGCATAGGTTTGAAAAAATAAGGCTTTTAAAATAAGACTGTTTAAAATAATTTTTACAAGCTCTTTTCCCTTTTTTTTTTTTTTTTTTTGTAAAGTCTTTCCCAAAGGCTTCAGAATTCAGGTTTGTTTCAAATGAATGCTAAAACAGCTCCCTGACTGCAGTATCAGTGTGTTTAGGGTATTTTTTATTAGTAAAACATGTTTGTCCATCCATGTTAAAATATTTATTTTACTGAGATAAAAACATACCTTATCTGTGCTAGTTACTATTATGCTATTTTAATCATGAGGAGGATGAAAAAAATGAGCAATGCAGTATCAGTCTTCTGGCAAACATGTCAAAGGGAATTCCAAAGCTGGTCTGAAATATATTAGATCTGTGAATGGAAAGAGGAAACCTAGTAAGTGTCAGGAATTTTTTGAAGATTTCTATAATTAAAATAAAATATAGAACCTTTTGGAAATACCGATGGACAAATGTTGCAAACAGCAGGAAAAAATGAATCTCTAGTTTCTGCACAGTTTTTGTCTTATTAAAAAAAACCTGAGATTTTTTTTTTTTTTTATTTTACTATTTGAGATTTGCCACATAAATATTTCTACACTAAACTGAAAATGCAATAGACAAAACGAGAAGGTGGTATGGATGTGCAGTGCTGCTTAGGCACCACTGAATTAGAAAGTACTGCAGGTGTATAATAGACCTTTTATGGTCTAGTGGTTGCTCATGGCAGATCACCTGGCTAAATCTCCTGTAGCTACAGTACAGGAGCAGTGTGGTTGTTCCAGACTCAACCAAGTAAAATTATGTGTACATATCACCTTGCTCACATCATCTTTATCTCCTTCATCTTTTGTTTCTCCTTCATTTTTATCTTCAATCTGAACTCTTCTTCTGGTTGAGTATTAAGGAAAAATCATGAAATCTTTCATTGGGAGAGGAAAATGAAACATTCTGAAGTGGAGGCTTTAGGTTTTTGTACAAAAGAGAAACATATTTTTAAATGTGTGACTTATGAAAGCTATCCCCATTAATCTGGAATACTGCTAATGTCACCCTTCTTTTATTTATGAGGCTTCAACAATATCAAGTGTCAGAGATGGCTGGTGCAAGAGACAGTGACTTTGACATTCTTATTTTCAGTCTGTTTCTTGTGCTGTGCTTAGAAATCTGGTGAGATTGTCAGCAGTGTTGGACTGTGAAAATCAACAACTCTAATACAGACATGGCTCTTGGCTTCAGCTCCTACTTGGGCTCACCAAAAACTTCTCAGGGATCCGATGAAGAACCCTTAAGATATTCATCTGTGGAAACAGGTCTTAAAGGAAGTCTGTGTTAGGTTAAATGAGTATTAGAACATACATTGCATTTAGGGATATCAGCTAGGATTTACAGCCTAGACCAGATACTCACCTGGCTGGCCAGTCAGTCTGAAAGTAAATAAAGAAGCCATGGAGTGTCATCAGCAATTCCCCAGATAAGTGTTTTAGTAGGTTATACTGCACTTAAACAATTAATATTATAGAGCAGAAAATCCAGCAGAGAAATTCCCCAAAACCTCTCAATGTTGAAGAAAGCAGAAGACCTTTAACTTCAGCTAGGCAATGACCTGTGATCTTCCCCAGTGGGTTACACCCCAAAAAAGCAACATTAAGTAGTGAATGATGAACATAGGCTGAAGAGGGGGATGGCTTTAATTAACTTCAGGTGAGATTTCGTAAACTCCATATTTGCCCCATGGTGTAAAACAAATCAGGAACCCCTCTGGATTAAATTTTGGTACCTCAGTGTTGGTTTCTATTAGGGGGGAACCTGAGCATGGACCTCCCAAAGACTATGGAAACCTCCTTTGTGAGGTCCTTTTAGCTGCAAAGAGCAGCATAACTTCCACACAGGGAATCTACAGCCAAGGGACAGGGTGACATTTCTACCCCTTGCTACAGGGAGTGGTGCCATAACCTGCAGGACAGTGCTCTACAGTTATCAATCTTTACAGCTCAGCACTGGTATGGACAGAGTTAATGGTTTTGTGTGACATGTGAACATAAACTTCACTCTTTGGTCACATTATAAATCCTTGTAGCCCAGTAGAATTTCTCTGAAAACGGCCAGCTGCAGATTCTAAGAAAAAAAATTAGCAGAATTATTTTGCAAAGAGATGCTTGAATAGAAGAGGGTTTTATTTCTGTATGGTCATGACTGGCCTGGAGAAGATAAATAGGAAATGATGGTTCATTGTGCCTGCTATTGCAAACAGATAATCTGTTAAAGTTGATGCTCCAGAAGCCAAAAGCTTTCATGTGACCAAAAAAATAAGTAAAAATTTAAGGGAGGGAAAAAAAGGTCATCAAAACTCTTAAAAAACAACCTCTGACTCAGGAAATCTCAGAATCAAAACGTTCCCTCTTGTCCCACAGCAAATTAAACTCATCAAATGTGTTTGTTACTGGCCCTTGTCAAATGCCTCTGGAAAATGCAGTGCTCAGTGTAACCAAAAGACATTTGATAACGGCCATCACGAGGATATTTTGAAGATTCTTTAGTAAACAATAAAAGCTAGTATGAAACTGAGCACTGCTTGGAAAAGGTGTTGTTGTAGGGTTTGTTTTTGTGTTGCTTTTCTTTCCAAGGACAAGCCACAAATCTGTAAGAAGCTGTCAGGTCTAGCTCCTGTCCAAAACCCTGCCGTGCTTTTCTAAGGAGCAGTGTTAGCAGATTTCACTGTCAGCCATTTAATTTGAGCTCACAGGCTTAACCAGCTTCTTGTCTTCTTCCAGACTTCACAAAGTCAGTCTGGCTGCCACCAGCCAGGGGGCATTCAGGGGCTCTCAGGCTTACAATTCAAGCAGAGATTGAAATGATTAAGGCATGGGGAGATGGCTGGAGTAGCACCTGAGGCTGATGAGTCTGTCTGCCAGAGCTGAGACTTAGAAAATATTAGTGAAGAGTGATTGTTTTCATATTTTAGAGGTCATCTGATGTAGAGGCTTGTAACAGAGCTGGTGTAATCGCAACAAAATCATGTACAAGATATCACTGAGTCCCTGCACTATTACAAATACCTCCCAGGTAAAAATAACTCTTCTCATTGTGGGCAAAACTTCCATAAATTTCTAATTAAGAAATGCATCTTTCTTCTCCTCTCAATACTTGTTTCTCTAATTTGCATTATAAATAGATGAAAACACTCACACCTTCACATAGACCTTTATGAAACTCTTTAGTACCATTGAAAATCCAGAAATTCACTCATAAATCACCCCAAACTCACTTATCTCAGCAAATTTTTTTCCTTCTCGATGCATTTGGATGTTATTCCATTACCTCTGAACAGTTACCCAGAAGCTGTTAGTCCAACACCCATTTCATGCTTAGCCACTGCTCAGATTAAAGTATTGAAACACCCTTGAGGAGCTCCTTTTATCAAAGAATTTTAGCATGAAGGCAAGAGAGTTGATCTTATTTTTTTATAGAAGATTTCATCAGTTTCTCTCAGCTCTACACAAAGCTTTGTGAAAGGACCCTGGATCAAGCCCTCAGTTAATGTAGTTGTCTTCGATTTCTTTTGAGCCATGACTCTACTAGAGGCAATCTGGTGGAGTTAGGCAGGATTACTGGTAAACTTCAGATTTCTTTTTTATGTTGCTGCCCTCTCCAATTTTCATCATCTGTGTTTGACTTGGGTCTCCTTCTCCTTTTCCTGTGGACTTATTCCTGGGTTTGGAAAGCTTCATGTCTTCCTCAAATCCTGTCTCACTTTTCATGGGGAAAGACCAGGATTAATCCCTGTCACCCCCTCATGCCCTGCTGCCTCGGTTTTGGTCCATTGCTCCTGGAGATAGATGATTTTTTTTTGATAGTAATGGGAAAAATTTATACCAGCTGAGACTCTGCTGGGTTTTTTCAGCTAAATAAATATCTCACCAGTGCAACCAGACACATTGGACCCACTGCTTTTCAAATTTGCAAAAAATACCTTCTGAGTTTTGTTTTTTTTTGGCGTGAATCAATTCAACAAAACAAAATTTAGTTCCAGTTTTGGGCACAGTTCATTGCATGTTTGGGCACAGTTCATTGCATGAACCCTCCTAAGTTCCAGAAGGGGTGAGGTGTTATCAGGTTTGTGTGCCTTGGGCCTGCACAATCCTCTGACACTCTCAAGCAACTCTCAAACTCTATTTTCTTCCCTACACTGATGATATTTGTGTCAAAGGAACAGACAGTAAGGGAAAGGGTTTGCTTTCTGGCTCTGAAGGCAAGTGACATAACTGCTCACATTCATACAGTTAATCCTCTCCCCCTTCAGAGCAGCATAGCCTCATCCTTACAGCCTATTGCAACAAATCCCAGAACATACCTGAGCTTTGCCTGCAGCAAAACCCATTCCAGCAACCATGGTAACAATTAATCTGTAGTGACAATCTCAGGACAGCGCTCAGAATTCTGCTCTGTCTCTGATTTATCAGTTAAGACGTAGCTGGAGAGTCTGCAGAGAATTTGAAGGAAAACTTGGTAGTATGTGCATTTAAACCCTTTACAGGCCAAAATAACTTTTGCCAAATTCTATATGTATCTCTATATCCTTGCCTGGGACTATGTCTGCCCCAGTGCTCAGCAGTGCTATGGTGTGATTTCCAGCACTTGCAGGTGCAGCAGTCGGTGCCTTTGCTAACAGAGACGATTATTCCATGGACAGCCAGGGCAGGGAGCCGCCGCTGGATGCCCAGGGGCAAGAACTGTACTCTGCAAGCAAGCATGGCACCCCTTTCTGTAAAATACCAGCTTCTTGTTGATTCCAGCTATTTTGGAAGAAGTGTGAAAATGGAAGGAGAGTGAATACCATGGAGGTGATGAGTCTGAGGCAACAGGGACTGAGTGTTCTGTGACAGCACAGCACAGGAACTGTGATCGCTTTTGTAGAGAGCTCTGAGTGCTCTTTGAGGCACTTGTGTGAGAATGCAGCTCATGTATTGCAAGACTTTGTGGCATATTTATACTCCACACTTCAATGAATGACTAACATGAGCTTTAAGGGCATAAGAATGGCCAAAGATACAGGCAGATAGCTTAGACAATTTTAAATTGTCCCTCTTGACTGGCTCCTCCAGAAAGCCCATATGTCCTTTAAATCTTAATCCTCTATCAGAGGATGTCAGCAATTTTTCTCTAAACAGTGCAGCAGATAAAAGTGTTTCCTTCATCCTGAAAGGGCTAGCTTGGACTGTCCATTTCTCTCCACAGAGCAGTTGAATTTTAGCTCACCAAGCATCTTTTTCAGCTGTTTCCTAATGGGAGTCAAGGACTAATTCCCAGAGGGTTGTAAACTTTATAGCAGATATTGCAGCTTTTAAATACGTCAGATAAGAATGTACATTGAATTAAACATGGGAAGGTCATGCTCTTACCATCTTGTATGATATTTTGGATCTTTATTATTGTTGATGTTGTTCCCCTAACAGTAATATAATAAAATCTTCTAAGTTTCTCACAAAAGGGGGTGAGAAAATAGTAGAATGAAGCCCATACCATAGTCACAGTTAGTACTTCTAGCTAAAAGTATTTATAAATCCTGGATTCAACAAGACACTTGCAGCCCTGGTGAATTGTTGCATGGACAAATTGATGAGAGTACTGAAAGGGTGTTCTTTTTCAACATGTTTATCTCTACAAATTCCAACTGAGTGAGAAGGATTTCTACTTGATTATGAAGTCATCAAGAGGAGGAAATTATGATTTCAGTGATCCACCGTGTCATAAAATAGGTTTTGCTGGTCAAAACCCATTTATGGTTTTTGTTGTTAACCATTTGGTTAATATAAACCAAAATACACTCAGCCCTCAAGCTGAGCAGGAGCAGAAAAAGTGTGGTGAAAGCAAATCTCCTGATCTCATGGACCTTCTCTGGCATTTTACCAGCTGTTGATTGTCTTAATCACATCTTCTTTTCTTAATATATCTATTCTTTATGCTCTTTGGACATTCTGTTTTCATGATTAGGCTGAGCCTGAGACAGATGGAAACACAGTGGGTTCTGAAAAAACAGTCTCTGATGAGCAACCAGTAGTGTGGGGAAGTTGAAGTAACTTCTGCTGCTGTTATTTTTTAACAATTAAAATAATATACCTGAGAGACTTAGTGGTACTTAGCAGCGTAAAGAAGGCAAAATGGTTTGGCAAGGCATAAAGTGAAAGAAAGCTTACTTGCTGTGCTGTTAGTAAGAATTTTGCAATTTCATTTAACAGAAAAAAAGCAGCAAGTAAGAGAAACAGATCTGTTTGTCTCCTCACTAGTACTGGAATAGTTTCATCACAAATGCTTGTAGGAAAAGAGTTAGTCTGGCAAAAAAAGCAAGGGAACAAATGTTGAAATGGATGAAAATTGCATTTTCTAAATAAAAAAATTTTGATCTTATTGGAGTTAAAGTTGTTTTGATTTTGAAATATATATTGTTCAACAGACAAAGATTTGTAGTCATTGACAAGAATAAAAATCAAATCAAATATTATAAGACTGTCCAAATACATTCTTTCAGCCCGTGAACGTTCTACAGATTTCAGTGAATGTTTCAACATTTTCACGTTAGCATCAATTTTGAAATGGATCTTTTTAAAAATCCCAGATACCTCCAGGTGATACAAAATTGAGAAAACTAAAAATATTTTTTCCAGTTTGCCTAAGTGTTTATTTTAATTATATTTGGGTTTCATTTTCAGTTCCATCCTAACACTTGACATTTATGATATACAAAATTCTGGTTCTCAGCTAATGTCAGGCAGTTTTATTTCATTGGATTCAGTAAAGCAAATGCTTGTTTGCATCAGCTGAAGTTCTGACCTAGGAATTGCTATATAAATAAATACACCATTGAAAAATTCACTTGTGATTGTATTAAACAGATAGGGACAAGATAGAAGGACTCAGTAAATTAATCAGAGTTCTTAATAGTGCAGTCTTTGAAATTTACAGGAAAATGAACTGCAAAAAAAAAAAGTCAGAGTAGATGCAATATTGCATTATAGTAAAATATTAATTTGTGCCTTGATTGTTACATGGATAATAGGAAAAAACGAAAAGATCCGTGTGGACACAGCTGTATTAAGAGGAGGTTGTTGCTGTGGTATTCCCAGGGTAACCATGGGAATATGTTACTGTTAGGCCAAATTCCTCTACCCTTTTCCACCAATTTAGTTCTGGATAAACTAAATTCATTAAGTGACTCGTTCCAGATTTCAGTTGGTGAGCTGCACAGCATTTGGCTTCTTGTGCAAGAAATATATCCCCATCTGTAATTGTTACCATCTGGTTGGTATTCAGGATGTAAAAATGTAATGGAGATGAAGTTATATTTCATATTTTTTCCTCCATTTCGAGGTAAGAATGAAGCTATAACAGCCTGTAAATGCATCTGCTGGTGATAAGATAGTACAGCTGGAAATGGGATGCTGGCTTCTGCACGGTTCAGAAAGCCTGTGCGTAGAAGCTGTTACACTGTGGTGTATGCTGATATTCTGGGATCCCATGAGATGATTGATGTATCATATAAATAGGGTGACAGAAGACTATTTTTGCTGGTGTGATGGGAATAGGAAGAGCAAAATGTCAGTAATGCCCTGAAAATAACCATTCAAATTTATGCAAATTGCTTAATTAATTGACCTCATTTGTGCTTGCAGATTTTCTTTGCATTTCCTTTGTGAATTAGTTATTTTTCATTGTACACTGACACAATATTCCAAGGCTAATTAAATCCTTTAAAGCTATAGGTTAATATCTGATTCTTATGTAAACACATTTATAAACATTAATCATATCTAAATTACTCATTTTATAAATAATGTTTTATTCAGTTGCAGCTAATGGATGTACTGTCTGTATTTATTCTGCTTTAGGCTTGAGGAGGTCATGTTAGTCTGTAAAAGTTATTATTTAAATGGTGGCATTCTGTTTACTTGTGCATGTATTTCCAAGGTTCTCTGCAGCTTTATGATCTCATGGAGATTATTGGATAAAAAGTCTGTTTGGAGTATGAAGACTGAACTCAGAGGTCTTCTGAGCCTTGAACCTGCTGATGCTTGAGGTGGATGCAAAGATTGTTTTGGGAGGGAGAATGTGCAAGAAGCAAGATGGGCTGATCCTTTGGTGGATTTGTGAGACAAGGTGAACATGTTACCATACACTTAATATACCTCTTGAAATACCAGTGAGTCACCTGCTCCTGGGAAACTGAGCTCTTACCCTGTGTGAAATGTAAACTAATTCAGCTCTCAGAGAAAAAACAGTCTTTGATGTGTGAAGCTTCATATCCTCTCCATATTTACTTGTTAGCATTTGGCTAAACATGGACAATGACATTTTTTTTCTTTGCATAAATATCCCATCTCCCTTGGAATTTGATCTGTTTTTTGGCAAACAGTTGCAAATACATGGGAAACAGGGAAATGCATCTTTTTCTGCTAGACAAGATCAATTTTCTCTTTCTTACTTGAATGAATAGTGAATAAATGCTGCTTCACAAGGGAAAATGAGGATATTGCTTCATAGAACATATGGTGTCATCTTCAATCACACAGTGATTCATTCTCTTGCTAGACGAGATTTAAGTAAATTTTGACTGTGCTGGAGCCATGGTTTTATGGAATAGAGTTGAGTGGTCTAGATCTTGTCCTGGTATGCTGGGTGAGGTACAAATCTGGATTAGGAATTCTTCCTATTATGAAGAATTTAGAACTTGCATTAATGAAATGGCCAACAGCTGGAGGAAAAGGTGAGACTCAAAAAAGTGAAGAGGCCTCTCCCACCATTGTAGCTGAAATGTGCAGCAAAGATTAATGCTCAGGCGTTCCCAGTGTGGTGCCATTGTTTGCTCATGGCATGACAGCATATTGCCTTGTATTTTATAACATGGACATAGGTTAATTACTTGCTGTCAGCCTGTATAGCTGCTGTGTATACCTTTCTGCTGGAGTTTTTACTCCACAGGTCCTTGCAGCATCACTTGCCACAAATATCTCCTACATGCTGCTCACCTTGTTTTGTCAAGTCACTTCTGGGGAGGCTGGTGAGACTCAGCATGCTGCTGATTCCTGTGCTGCTTTAGATGCATCCCACAAACTTTCTGTTCCACTGTCAGAATATTCTGTGGCCCCATAGACTGTTTGTGGTTGAACTGTCACTTTTTAAGTTCAAAATTGCTTTAAGGACTGTACTGTCATAGCCAGTGTTTTTATATAATCCAGGTATGTTTTCTGATCTATTACTGTTGTTTTTTTAATTTCATTCACTGATTCTTGAGAAAAGCAATCAAGTTCAACTGCTGTGATTTCTTTTCTTACAAGCTCATAGAGCTTGTTACTCAGAGAATGATATCTTGTACATGGGTTTGGTTTTGTTTCTCTGTTGTGATTTTTTTTTTTTTTTTTCTGAAACTCTGTTGAGTAGAAGGGTTGGAAATTAAACTTACAAAGCAGTAATTACCAGGGTCAAATGCTGGAAGATTGATACCATTTCTAAATCTCTGGAACTACTCCTTAACATTTCCAAATAAGTGTCAGTAGTTCTGTGAATTTATTAGCTAATTAGACAAAAATCTCTGAATGCAAATCAAGTTAGCAGCTGACAGCTTTATTCAAAATTTACAAATTTTCCTTAAATCTGGGGTTGTTTTTTGCGTTTATTCTGGAATACTGTGTCCAGTTCTAGGTTCCTTAGTTCAGTAGGGACATGGATCTCCTGGAACAGGTCCAGCAGAGAGCTACAAAGGTGATTAAGGGTCTGGAACATCTCTCTCACTGATTGAGCGAGGTGGGCCTGTTTAGCCTGGAGAAGAGATGGCTGAGAGGGAACGGTGTAAACAACTGTCTGAAGGGAGGGTGTCAGGAGGATGGACCAGGCTCTTCTTGGTGGTGCTGAGGCAATGGACAGAAAATGATGCACAGGAAGCTCCACCTGAACTTGAGGAAGAAATTCTTGTGGGTGACCGATCACTGGAACAGATTGTCCAGAAAGGATGTGGAGTCTCCCTCACTGGAGAAATTCCAGAACTATCTGGACACAATCCTGCACCATGTGCTCTGGGATGACCCTGCTTGAGCAGGGAGGTTGGACCCAGATGACTCCACCCAGATTCTTACCCATTCTGTGATTCTGTTATTCCAAGACCATGGTCTATTTTATTGTCAAACATGAGCCTTCGTGAATTTCTTCTCTTCTCCGTCCTCCTTTTTCTCCATACAGATAAATATGGATATATACACATATTACAGACCACATGCATGTATATATCTAGTATATTTTGGGGGAAGAAGGGCTGAAGTTGTATTACAGCCTCTGGGCCATCTGAGGCTTGTTTACAGTCTTACTTCTTTGACAGCTGTGTACAGACAGCTAAGTAAAGTACTTATGAAAATCTAAGGAGACATGTCAGGCAAAGGGACTGTTCTGTTGCACTTGGAGTTTTCTCCTCCATTTCATAGCTAACTCCACTTGTCTCAGGGGACAGTCTTGAATTTGTGGGCTTAAACCTATTTGGTGGGAAAAGGCAAGCAAAAGAAAGAAGTTACATGTAACAGTCCTTTGAAAAATAAATACCTAATTAAACAAGCAAAGAAATTCCCGCTGAGGCTGTGTGAACCACAGGATTTCTGTACCAAAAGGTTTGCAGGACAATTTTTTATTACTTTTGGTTTATATTCTGTAGTTTGGTACTCAGGAGTCTTGGATAGCAGCTCTATTCTGAAGGGGTTCAAAAATATACCTCATCTGAAACTACTCAATTTCCATTTGCTAAGTCTTTGTAAGCAGGAAATCAACCAGCTGGTGTCACTTCCAGGTGACCTTGAAAAACCTGCATTCCTGCATTAATTTAAGCCAAAATCTGGTGTGGGAATGTGCTTAGAATATGGACTAAGGTTGAACGAAAACCAGCCAGAAGCTGTCCCAAGACTGCTGAAAGCTTTGCAAATTATTTCTGGTTTGTTAGGAAAACGTTGCCCAGCTGTAACCATTACAGATGCATTGCAACAATTATTATACAAGTGAAAGAGTGTCCTGGGGGTGTGGAAATGGAAGGTAGCTTTTCATCTTGTATGCAACAGCAGAAGGGGAATCCAAGTTTCACTTAGCAGAGTTCTAATTAGAGGGACTTACTGTTTTCTCACACAGTAGCCCAAAGAAACCCTTCTTGCTGGTTCAACAGCTGGTTCCCTCAGATATTTCCTCCAGATGGGTTCCATTCATATCCAGCATGACAACATCAGTCATGTGGCAAATATTTTTCAGACACTAAGGAGCCCTATGAGAAGGTGGTTGTTTTCAAAGGGAATAATAACACTTTGTTTGAGAACTGTAGCCTGAATTGCTGCATTTTTATTTTTGCACCCTCCATTGCCTGATGTTGTTTATAAAATCTTCACCACAGATCATTGCGAAATAGGATGAGGTTTTTTTTTGTGTGTGTGTGCCTCTGGTTCAAAAGCTGAAGGCCTTTTTTTCTTCATTGGATATGAAAGGAATCCCCATGTAATTTATGAAATCTTCCTTTTCTGTCATATTTTCCATGGTATGTTAAAGTGGAATCCTTACAATGCTGGTTACAAGGAAGCTCTGGAGCCATCTGGTCCAGTTGCCTGCTTGGAGCAGGACTATTGTCAACATCAACGTGTCTGGATCAGGCCAGCTGGGCTTGACACACCCAGGTGTGAAAACTTCCATGGAAGGAGCGTCTACAGCTATGCTATCACCTGTTCTTCTGCTGAACTGCCCTGCTAGTGCTGTGATTGATCCTAGTGTCCAGTTTGAATATCCCACACCAGGCTGTTGCCTCCTGTTACATTCATGTCACTGTGGACAAGAGCTGGGCTCCATCACCTCTGTTGTTTTTCTTCAAGCAGCTGAAAGCAGAGCTCAGATTGTCACTCAAACACCTTTTCATGAGAGTGAGTAGTGTGAGCTCCCTGAGGCTCATCCTGTAGGTAGTGTGCCCTACAGTCCCAATTATCCTGGTAATCCTCAGTGCAGCCTCTCCAGCTTTTTAACGTAATAGTCCTGATGTATCCAGTTCCTATTAGCAATCTTATTCCATGTTTTTGGTGAAACTCTCCTGTGCTGTACTCTGTCTCTTTGGTTTGGTTTATCAGCTTTTCTTTGGGTGAGTGGAGAAAAATGTAAAATGTCAGAAAAATGTTGAGAAACCATGTGGGAATCTTCTATAAAACCCAAGTAGGCTGAAATTTGAATACTCAAAAAAAAACCTCACCAAAGCCACCAAAACAACAACCACCCCACCCCCAAGCTTTCCCTGTTACTTCTCATCTCTATCTTGCAGCCGAAATTCTCCATGATCTAATATCTTTAAATGACTAAGATTTCTGAGCAGAACTTTTGCTTGTCTGTTTTAACAGAAATCCAAATAACTACATTAAATTCAGCATACTGAAGCTGAGTGCAAAGAAAAGTTTCCCAGCAGTGAAAGAAGTTTTAAAGGCATTTAGACTACACGAAAGTATGAATTGCTTTTCTGTTTCTGCACATAGCAAAGCTGGATGGCTTAAAAGATTGCTTCCAGCATGGACTGCTTCAGGGAATATATGACATTTATCAACATCAAACCAAGATGTTTTTCTGTGATTGGTTCTCATCTTGCAAAGGTGATATTTCTCTCATATGTACAGGTATGTGAACAAATCTGTATTTTCATGCTTTCAGCTGTAAAAAATTGCTAAAGTAGCTATTGCTTTAGCTGATCATGTTCTGAGAGGACCTTGTGTGAAAGTATCCTGTGGTGACCCAAAACCTAAAGAGCCACATGAACCACTTTTCCTGCTCATATCCATAAGACTTCCATTTCCCACTGCACTTGACTCTGCTCCAAGGAAGACAAAGAAAGTATACAAAATTTTGCTTGATCTTTTTCTGTCAGAGGGGAATTAGTCAGCTAAAAGGGAGATTGCAGAACCTCCTGGGATGGAATTTCCAGTTCTGTTTGCTGATGAGGCCAACAGAGTTATGTCCATTTGCCCGCTATTTTTTTGCTTACGTGGTTTCCCATGGAAGTCAGCATGAAGTCCCTATCAGAATCTTTTTGTTTAGATGGTGGGATGGTGGGTGCTGGGTCAAAACCCAGCTCAGTCAGAGAAAACAAAACAATCCAAAAGTATTGCTGTAGTAGAATGAAAAAAAAAGCAAAGATTGAGACTGAGAGTGACAACCAAGGTCCTGCCACAATTTAGAATGTTGTTCCAGGAAACAACAGAGGCCCCATTAGTTTGCTTTGAAATAACTTGGCACAAAAAGTCTCCCTTGTATTTAAACAAAATCCAGTGCAAAAGGATTCAAAGAAAGACTAGAAAAGTACCAAGATAAAAGGTCTGACTTTCTAAGAAATTTTGACACTTAAAACTTTGTTTTCATTCTAAGTTAGAGTGGAATCAAACATTCTTTAAAGTTTCATGAATAATAAAATGATCAAAATATAATTGAGATTCTAAAACATCTTGACAGATTGATTTTTATTTTGTGTATTTCAATCACTTTCACATCTTTTCATGGTATGTGATTAATTCTGTTCTGTATGTTAATGTAGGTGACTTCTGGAAGCGACTACGTGGTTGTTGAAATAATTATATTAATTATTTTCCAATTCATGCAGGACAACCACTATTCGTAAAGATTGAAATATCCTTTTTCCTTTGATGAATCAGTGTCCTCATGTGGTTTTCTTCATCAAAATGTTCAACATTTTAATACAAATTATTAATTATACCACAAGTATCAGATTCTTTAATCTAGATGCTCAAGCATTTCACTACAGGAAACAGGAAAGAAACTGATTATCAGATAGGGTGTTTCAGTCACTGTTAACTAGCAGATGCCCTTAAATTTTTTTACCAAGATAAACCCAATGACTGGAGAAGAGGATGCTGAGGCGAGACCTCTTACCTGTCCACAGCTTCCTCACAAGGGGGAGGGGCAGGGACTCACTTTTCCCAGGTGTCCAGTGACAGGACCTAAGGGAGTGGCCTGGAGCTGTGCCAGGGCAGGTTTAGGTTGGATATCTTCCCCCAGAGGACGTTTGGGCACAGGAACAGGACCCCCAGAAAAGTGGTCACAGCACCAACCTGAGAGAGCTCAAGAAGCACTTGGACAATGCTTCGGGCACATGGTGGAATTCTTGGGCCAGGAGTGGGACTTTGATGATCCTGATAGGTGCCTTCCAGCTCAGGCTATTCAATGATTCTAGAATTCTATCTTATGTTGTATTGTACTGTGTCAGCAGTAATAGATGGCATTATTTTGTGATACTATGAAATAAGGTAAAAAATAAAACCTTTGGATATGTAGATAAAAATCTGTTATCATTACTCAGAAAGTTGCAGTTGCTTTTATTCCCCCAAGACAACAAACCCTCCAAATAAATACATACATGAATTAGGCTTTCTGAACCTTTCTCTTCCCCTAATCTTCCATTAGCTGTATTGGTACAGTTTCCTCTGAAAGCAGTAGAAGTTGAGTGTGTATTTATGTTGTCCTAAAGGGAGGAAAGGTAAATTTAACTAATTCCATTAGAAATTTCCTCAAGCTCATTAAAAAGCAGAGCCTACTTAAAGAGCTGGTGTCCTCCTGCAGAGTAAAATGCAGGGATAGATGCACACAGAGCTGACCTAACTAAGGCTGAAGCTGTTGAATGTGGTCTCCAATATCTTTGCCTCCTTTTACAGGTACGTAGCTCATGCCTAGGGGAACATTTAAAGGGAATGTAAAAATCTGGTTCCCACCAGAGAGAAGAAAAGGTGTTCAAAGTAAAATTAGGAGTGTAGAACTTGGAGACTGAAAATGGCATTTTTAGGGAAATCATGGCACATTTTAAATAGAAATCAATTCTCAAAAAGATATTGAAAGATGCATTAATTTTACTTCAATTTAATGTTACAAGCACAGCATGAAAATGTTTTGCCTATAGGAAACAGTTTCAGTTCCTGTGGGTAGGTCAGGATGATTTGGCCTTTTCAAAACAACCTGTCTGCAAGTCTTATGACAAATATTATCATTACTGAGATTAGGAAGAGATCTTTTCCTACTCTGCTATTTTCTACCAGATGAAAGATATTATTCACAAAGAACGACAAATGTACAATTTCAATTTTAAATCAGTAAGTTCTTTCTTGTTCATCAGAACTCCAGGTAAGAATTTTTTGTTTTTACTTCATCCTCATAGAGGATAAATGGTGAGGAATAAATGTAATACATCGCAATGTTTTTTAAAATTTCTTTTCACTTGTTCTTCATTCCTTCTATTTCTCCATTCCTTCTTATATTTTACACTGGAGCAGAACAAAAACTTCTGAATATTAAGGTGAAATATAATTATGTGAGAACATTTGGTTACACTAGTCTTTTTAAAAGAATATATTTATTTTTCTATCTCTAAAAATGATGGAAGATCTTGTGATAGACATCAGAACTCTTCCATTACAAGTTTTTAGAAGATAAGATTGGGAATCTGGCTCCAGATAGTCTTTCTTGAGGAAAGAGATTGGACCAGATGACCTCCAGTGGTCCCTTCCAACCTCAACCATTCTGTGATTCTATGAATGGACCACCATGAACTGCTTTATTATTGAAGAAAAAAAATATTTGGTATTTTTCAATAAGAATGAAAAAATCCCACTGTAACATATACTATCTAGCACAACTTTAGAGTGAGGTTCTAGGATGAAAAATGTCTTAATACAAACCTACCCTTCAAATCTCTGATTTCTTTCAGCTCTAACTAAAAGCTTTAAGAGCAAATCAAGATTACTCTGTATTTTTAGGAGAAATTCATCCCTCTGTGTTTTCTTGCAGTGCAAACCCAATACAGGGGGCCCCTGAGTGCAAACAAGTATTTGAGTAAATGTGTTTTAACTAAACAAGGTTGGAAAAAATAGAGACCTATTATTTTTTGTAAAAAAATAAAATAAAGTCCTGTATGAACTTGAGACATCTGTCAAAAATGCTGATTAGTGGTTTTCTTCTTTTGAGAAACAACTTTCCAAATGGACTTTCACTTCAATTGTAGCTGTCAGTTCAGTTGTGCATCTGAAAAAGAAATTGTCATCCTGCTTTACCCAGATGACTGTGGGATGAAAGAATCAAAAAACATAATTTCATTTAGTTAGCTAATGTCATGTATTTTCCCTCTTTAGAAACTTGTGTCTGTTGTTAGTAATCATGTCATAGGTCTCAACACATCATTAGAATTGGACTAGATAACAAATATTGTAAAACATGTTAAAAAAATAAATGTTTAAATCCAGGCTTTCACAATTGTAAGAACTGGCTCCTTAACAGAGTCTTTGCTAGATAGAGGCAAACCAAACAATTTACAATAACTAAATTATAATAATTATTATCCCCCAAAAGTAATGAAATTGCTGCTAAAGTCTTGTGGAAATAGTGTGAGAGAGAAGATAAATTTAGTCCTGATTCCAATCTTAGCTGTAATTTTTAATGCACATTTAACGTATTATAATCCTCAGGAAAAAGATATTTTAATAAAATGTCAGAAGGAGTTGAAAAACAAAAATAGTATCCCAATAAATTGTAATGAACAGTGGATTTAATATCCACTGTTATTTAATATCCACAGCAATATTTTGCTTTTTTTTTTTTTTTTTTGGTACTTAAACAATTTTCAGGCAATAATTGGAAAAAAAAGCTATTAAAAATTGTGCAATTTTTAGTTTATTTTAAAAAGCTAGAATCAAGTATCTTTCTCTCCTCCCTCATATTCCTACCTTTTATCCTTGCAAACCAAGTGATGCTGGTGTAGTAATGTTTTATATTCCTGATACTAATTTCTTCTATCAAAAATATTTGACAAAATTAAATATGAAATCAATTTTTATCAGAAATTCAGACCTATATAACATAGCACAAACAAAAAAATATTTTAATTTCTGAATATCACCTCTGGATTGAAAGTGTATAATCAACTTAGTTGTCTATTGTGATAGGTAGTATTCTGCCTTCCACAGAATTTGTGCCATTTTTTCTCTTCCTGTCCATGGTGTGTCAGGAGAAATGAAATGAAGAGAAATAGGATGATTTTGAAACAGAAAATCATTGAAGAGCATCTGTGAAAGTTTTTTGAGAGAAATATTTTGATCTAGAATAGTTGATCAGAATCAAACCGATGTACAATAAAAGTTTTAAAATGTAATTTCAATGAGAAAAAAAATGCCCAACAGTAGCTATTATTCTCCTGAGCCTCTGTGCCTGTCTTTCCAAACAGTTGAAGAATTAATGTAGAATGAAGCCTGTCTAGCAGCACCAAAACAGAGGTAAATGGCACTATCAGGCAGAGATTGGATCCATCCTAGTGACAAACAACAACATCACTAAATAAATCTTTCCCTACTATCCCATGACCAAAATGGTATTTTTGTAATCTCCTTATTGCCTGTGTGAATGACTTTATAAGTATTTAAATTTTAATAGTTATCAAGCAATCCCAGCCCTTTGAAGACTACAGTGTATATGGATCTGGGTTATGTTTGGTGTGTGGATGCTGGTCCAGTCACCAGCTGTCCTCGTCTGCCCTGAGCAGCGCTGACGTCCCCTTCCCTCTCTCAGACCCGAACCTTCAGTGTCAGGAGAACAAAAGTGCACAGCTTTATCACAAACCCCTTCTTGCTCTGAGTCATGTGTCTACCTGAAAAACAGTGGCTCACAGTCCCCATCTGGACTCTTCATGAAAAAACCTAAAATAATCACTTGCACAGCAGTGTCTCAAATGCCTTTATGCATTGTCACAGTCTCCTGCATGTTAAAACAACATTTGCTAGCCCAGCAGGAGCCATTCTGACAAAATTGCTGAACAGGGCACTTTGGGCCAACCTTGTCCAATCCATTGCTGTTTCAGTTCCCATGGAAAAGTGCAGGCTGTGATATACTTCTGCATCATAAAGAGACAATGGAAACTCTGAACATGAGTCACGCGGTCTGAAGTTGCACTGTATTTTCCCTCATGGTACATCCCAAAGCAATCCTCTTACCTTTTCTCCTCACCTTTGCAGTTCCCTAATTATAAACTCAGTGCGTGACCACAGAATATTTTATATCAGACTCACTCAGAAAGGTTTCCCTACAAAGCTCAAAGACATTCTTTTGCAGAATGAGGGTTCTCTATTATTGGTCTCCCCTTCCCTGCACTTGCTGCCCACCAGGTTGCCTCTTTACTCTTTTTTTTTAAATGTTATTCCATTACTCTTGCTTCTATTTACTCATATAGTTACCTTGTTGTTGAACTCTGTTTATCTTTGTGGCAGAGTCCCAGAAGAAATTAGCGAGTTTGCATTTGGTGCAATTTATCTTATTTGTGTTCAGAGATATCGGAGACATTCTGTCCAGATTTCTGTCTGCCAGTCTCCAAAGGAGCCTCATTTTCCTTCACTCCTCTCTTCTGCTGCAGAGTTACAGCACCAGAAGATTACCTGTAGAGTGCCAGCAAAACTCCAAGCACCATGCAAGGTCTGTCCCTGTCTGTGGGGACACATTGGTGCTTAATGACTCACGCTCAGCATTGTGTGGGGAGAGGGAAAAGAGCCAACACTGCATCTGGAGACGTGTGGGGCAGGATGCTTTGCTGACTGCATCTGCCCAGTGCCAACTGTGCCTCTCAGGGTGCTGCCCACACCCAGTCTATGTCCCTATATCCAATGATGTCATGTTTTCCTGTCAGGAAGGCAGAGATGAGATGATCCCAGCTAAGCACAGGACACGAGCAAACACTGGCAGTGACCACAGGCAGCCTGGTTTGGTGTGCAGGCTCAGTCTTGAGCATCACAACAGTGAGGGCAGCCTCTGGGATATAATTTAGATCTGTCAAAAACCAGATGAGCCTTTAATGGGAGTAGTGCCTGGGCCACCTGTGATGGATTATCACCTTCCTGGCTCGCTTTTATCGGCCATGTCTCTGCTGGCTGATCAGAGCCAGCAGGGATTGTCTCCATGACAGTGCTTACTGTGAGTTTGGCTCAGGTGAGTGGTGAGAAGGGCAAGGAAAGACATAAATCTGGATTGTGAAGTGTACTGTGGTTTGAACAAACAAAATGACACATTTGGCTTCAAGAACTGGTGGCTCTAGAGGAAAGCAGCTGATGTGCTGGTGAAAGAGCCAGCACACCTCCGGCAGTGGCCGCTGTTTGGATGACTTGTGGTGGCCCAAAAAGCAGCAGTTGCTGGATGCAGCTGTATTCCCATTTCCTTCGGTCTGCTGGTTTGGGCTGCAGGGCTTCCATTCACAGGATTCTTTTTTTCCTTTCTCCTAGCCACAGGGGATCTTATCAGATAAAAGAACTTGGTGGAGTGACAAAGATTGATTAACACTGAGGTGGAATGGGATTTTTATTTCTGCTTCCATAAACACCTGACAGTCAGATGTGTGTGACTGTGGTCTTATCAATAACAGTTTATATGAGATGGGCTTGAACTAAAACATTTTGCATTTAAACATGTAAACCTTGGGAGACTTGAATGTTAACAATATTAGGTAAAAGGAATCAAATGCTGAACTGTTTCAGCACCAGGGAATAGCTGTAATAAACAGGAAATGTTTCAGAGAGAGATGACAAAAGCTGTACAACAAGGTTTGGGAGTATTCCAAGGGATAATTCTCATAAAATTAAAGTCATCATGAGAAATTTTGACTGAGAAAATAGAGATGGTTGAAGGCATATTTCAGGTCCTCAGCCCAGTTTTCTTCAATGTCTACATTAACAACTTGTACCCAGGTCTTGAAGGAATACAAAATAAGTTTGCTGACAGCACTCAATTTGGAGGAACTGTCCAGTCCCTTGAGGGTAGGGAAACCTACCCTTCTCTGATGTATCAGAGAAATGGGCCATCACCAGCTGTATGAAGTTTAACGAGGACAAGGGCTGGATCTGCACCTGGGATGGGGCAACCCTGGATGTACAGACAGACTGGGGAATGAGAGGCTGGAAAGCTGCTCTGCAGAAAGGGGCCTGGGGGATAACAAGGATGGTGAAGGGCCTTGAGGGCAAGCCATGTGAGGAGCAGCTGAGGTCTCTTGGTCTGTTCAGCCTGGAGGAAACTGAGGGGAGACCTCACTGTGGTCAGCAACTTCCTCACGAGGGGAAGCAGAGGGGCTGACACTGATCTCTTTTTTCTCATGACCAGTGCCAGGACTTGATAAAACAGCATGAAGCTGAGTCAGGGGAGGTTTAGGTTGGAAATCAGGAAAAGGTTCTTTCCCCACAGGACTGTTGGCCACTGGAACAGGATCCCCAGGGAAGTGGTCACAGCACCAAACCCAACAGAATTCAAGAAGTGTTTGGACAATGCTCTGAGGCACATAGTGGGATCCATGGGCTGTCCTATGCAGGGCCAGGAGTTGGACTCAGTGATCCTGATGGGTCCCTTTCAACTCAGCACATTCTATGATTCTGTGATCTGATTGCTGTATTTCTCATGCATCACTTTGTAATGGAGGATTAAAAGAGATGTGATGAAATTACAACTGCTTTTAAAACCTGAATAGGAAAATAACTCTCTGGGGTCTTGGGGAGATGTCTTTGTTCAATCAAGGCTAAATTTTTTGAATGCAACAGATTATCTATTATTATTATTATTCCAGAATAATGAACTGAGGCCTTGCTGGGATCCAAACCCTGTTTTTCAGTCAAAGACTTGGATAACAAGCAGGCTGCAGGTTTTGCAATTTGGGCTAAGTAGGACCTTGGGAGTGTAAGTAACAATGTCTGTTTTCATTACTACAGGCCATGGGCGGATGAAGGGAGCCACAAGAGGCCATCGAGATGAGTGACTGGTGTTTAATCCATTTTCTGCAGACCTTGGTAAGGCTTTCATCCAATAAGGCATATCAAGGATTAAATTTCTTGGTGGAACTTCTTCCATTTCTGACAGCAGAGCCTTTTGCTCATGATTCTCTCTGTTGCTCTCAGGTCTAATTGGGAAGCAAGGGCCTATTTACAATGAAACTACCATCTCAGATTGGGCTAAAGCAAAATTTCAAAATTCAATAGCAGCTGCTAGGAGTCAGTTCACATCTCCTCTGTGCTGAGTGTCACGGGTTGACCCCGACATGACAGACAGTCGCCTGGTCGAATCGCGTTTCTCTCAATGTTACCTATAAAATCCCGCGGAAGGCGGGAGTAGGGACCTTTTGTTCCGGCCCAGGGGTGGTGGCCGGAGCGCCACGGTCCCCCCCGGGGGCCCCGCCGGGCCCTCGCCGGGCCGG